>VDFB02161430.1:68133-125323 GCA_007258455.2 Sequoia sempervirens | reverse complement strand
AGCCCTTGAGCCAATGAGTGAGGCTAAATCATCTTATTTAATGTTCAAAGCTACTCTCTCTCTAGTAAGTTATTTTAATTTTCACTTAATTAACTGACTCTCACACGAGTTATCCTGGAACCACTTTGGGCCCGGCGCTCGTTTGAAAGCCACTCCCCTATCGACAACACAAAACTCAACCACATGCCAAGGGTAGACAATGCACTAACACTGATCATAAATAACCAAACACCCCAACCGGTAACACATCACTACCGATGTACAAAACTGAAACCAAAGCGTGCACTACCCAAGGCTAACACAAGGTTGACTAACATAATGATGACCCACATAATGAACTGTAAACACGACTTAACCTTAAATCACAAGGTCACACAACCTGTACGAAGAACCAGGTTTCCACTGATACAAGACTCATGCACAACTCAAGAAG
Organism: Sequoia sempervirens; assembly: GCA_007258455.2. Classification (NCBI taxonomy): domain Eukaryota; kingdom Viridiplantae; phylum Streptophyta; class Pinopsida; order Cupressales; family Cupressaceae; genus Sequoia; species Sequoia sempervirens. The sequence continues at coordinate 124,890 of VDFB02161430.1, read as the reverse complement.
GACAATAACCATTCACAAGGGTAACACATCATCTCAAGAACCACAACTGGAAGACTTACATGATCAACAAGAAATGACTTAAAGTCAACAATCATATAATCACACATTCTGTAACACCCCTCCATTTTGTGCTATGTTGATTAGACAATGTTTTCCCCATGTTACGCTTTGTTTCTTATAACTCTTGAATTAAGGTGTTTGTTTATTGTTTGATCGCTCTCTGTTAAGTGACGTGAATGTTATAATTTGATGTGATTGTATTTTATTATGAGGTTATCATTATGCCATGTTTTAGATTAGCATAGTATGTACTTGAATTAATGATGCCTTGTATTTTGATTATGTTAATAATGTAAGCTTTGTCAGTTATTGATACTGTATTGGTGAAGAGAACGGTATTGCATCACTCGCTCGCGAGTGCCCTATGATTTCTGCGATTCTCTCTTCACGGTGTGAATAATTTATTATATATATGCATGTGCGACATTTGCTTGTTTGCAGGATTGCAGGTATAGGACATTAGCTTCACCTGGTTTCACAGGTCTGAGCATGTCTACTACTCAACAGTAATATTGGGAGATAGTAACGGGTTACCTAGTCATACCTTTACCCTAGTACACAATGTCATCAATTTGAATTTGGTCTTAGATTTATCATTGTTGTTCTGGGTATTTTATTCTTGTGCAAATTTAATTTAGTAGATTAAATGTGTATTTAATTTTAAATATTTAATTAAATGAATTATTGTTGTGAGGGCTTTAGAATAAATAAATTAACTAATTAATTTAATTTGGTTATGTTGTTGAGTAAATTTTATTATTAAAATAAACGGTAATTTAATAAATAAAAATATTTAAATTGGTTACAATTAGTAAATTGTTTTATTATATTTAAATGCATGTAAATGGAAAATATCTAAATTGTTGAGGGAAAAGATATTTTAGATATTTTGTTTAAGATAACTGGGAGTTAGAAATTTGTGATCTAATTGTTGAAAATTCATTCACGGAGAGGATTTTGGGAAAAGAAAAGAAAAGAAAAGAAAGTTGTTTCACGGGAGAAAAAGTTTGGATATTTGTAGAAAATTGGTGAGGAAATTGTGGATCTCTCTGAGGAAATTATTTAGAATTATTTTGCTGTAGAATACTTGGCTGTGTTTTTTTGTTGTGTCTTCGGGAAGGAGGCAATTGCATTGAAGAAAACTTTGGCTACATTGAGAATTGAAATTATAGAGAAGCTCGGCAACATTTTCTTGAGACAACATTCTTCTGTAAAGGTTCTTTACTGCTTTTGTGAAATTTGAAATTAAAAAGTTATTTTATTACTGTAATGCAAATTGGAAATGTTTTAGGAAATGATTTTTCAATACTGTAGAAGTTCTTGTTTATTTCTTTTAAAAGATTGCCCTGAAAATGAAACCTCTGTAGAAAATAATTAAATCCTCTGTGTAATTTGTTTATTCGAAAAAAATTTATACAGGAGGAAATTATAATGGAATTATTGAACCTCTGTTGAATTTAAATCAAACCTTAGAAAATTCTTCCTGTGAAAACATAATTTGTTCTTCTGTAGAAAATGATAAATTACCGTGAAGATTTAGATCTTTGTAGGGAAAGATTTTTAACACGATAGAAAATTTAAAAGGAAGTATTTGAGAAATTAGAAAACCTCTGTAGGATTGAAAATAAATTTTTTTGGGAAAACCAAAATAATTGGAAACCTCTGGTAATTTGAAAATCAAAATAGCAGAGAGAGTGCGTCAATAAATTAATCATAACTCAAAATTTACGAACTGGGTAGGGCTGAATTTTTTATATGTTTTAGACAACTTGATTGCACACCTTCAGTAAAAATTTCAGAGAAACCAAGATCCGAAAACAAAAGTTATTAAAGTCGCAACATACAGGATTTATGATTAGGGTTGTCTGAAAATTGTTAATTTATATTTATATATTTATTTATTTGTTTAAAATTATATATTAGAAAAATTGCATATAATTTTATGATATTTAAATGTATTTTTAAATAGGTGCATGCACATGCAAAATTTGATATTTTAAAATAAACGCTGGAAAATAATAATTAGATTATGTAATTAGAATATATAATTATTTATTTAAAAGAAATATTATATCGTTAATTAATGCATACCATGCACAAGTAGGTGTTTTATAATAAGATGATTTTATTAGAAGGATTAAGATTTCTATTTATATTTGTTTGTGAAATTTGAGTTAACAATTAGTTTTAATTTCCTTATGATTTGTAAGCAGAAGTATTTATATATTAATAAAAGCATGTAAATGCATGGGTTAAGAAAATCTTAAAATAAAAAGACTTAAGAGTGAAAGTTGATTTGTATTTAAATAGATATTGATTCAATTTAGATTTAGGAAATCTGAATATTAGATTATATAAGTGCCTGAATTATTTTAAATTGTATTATTTTCTGTTCACATTTGCGGGCTATTTGAATTGAATATTATGAGTAATTGTCAAACTCGAAGTTAAGCAGTTGGTTTAATTCGTTGTGGATTTATTGGATTTAAGAAATCCTAATGGACATTTATTTAATTACTTGAGTGGCTTCTTATTGTTGTGTTCTTTTGTAATTGTGTATTGGGTATTGAGGATATTTGTTGTCGAGAAAATTATAAGTCTTCCAGAGATTGTAAAATTGTGAGAGGGTTATTATATCTTTTGTTCGCCCTTTTTGAGATTTTCCTTGGGTAGTGCACGTTTTTTTTTGGGTTTCAGTATTTAACATCTGTAGGGATGTGTGAATTATTTTAAACACCCGATTACTATGAACGGGTTGTGTGATTGGATTTGAGCACTCGGTTATTATGAACGGGATGTGTTGCTCTATGCAAAATAGTTGATATTTGTTATCGTATTTTGTGCACTGTCTACCCTTGGGTTGTGGAATATGTTATTGTGTTGTCGATAGGGGAGTGGCTTTCAACGGGGGCCGGGACACAAAGGGGTCCCAGGATAACTCATGTGAAAGTCAGTTTAATCAGTGGAAATTAAATAACCTTTATTAGGGATGGAGTAGCTTAATATTTAATCAGATAATTTAGCCTCTCTCATTGGCTCAAGGGCTAGTATGAGACTTGAGATGAGTCGGGAAGGCCTGGAATGACAAGATCGTTATTTTGTCTTCTCGAAAGATAACCGATTCCGCACTTGTGCGCTGGGGCCGTAATCGCAGAGCCACGATAACTCCTAGAGGGGGCCTTTATCCGATTTCCTTGACAACCAATGCAACCTTGTGATGACATTCCTCCCATATCAAATCCGGCCGATTTATTATGGGCCAGTTGGATGTGGCTTGATTCCAAGTGGTTCTCAAAGTAATGTAACCTATGTTTTATGTTTTTGGTACGTTGTTATTCTCAGGTTTACCGGGTACAAAGTTGTTGTTTGTATTTATTGGTACAGTGTGGTCTTGTATATTACTTGTGTCTAGAGGTAATAGGTTTGTCTTGGTTACTTGTTACTATCTCCTAGCACGGGGGCTGGGCCTACGGGTACCAGATGGTTGGGTGGCGTGCATTTTACACTGTTGAGTTTCTCTTCCTGTTCATGATGGCGAGATCTTCTTGTTCGAGGAGCTCGTGTGGTTCTCTGGAGTTGTTCTTCTCCTTCTTCATTGTAACTGTGGATCTATATGTATAATTGTAATACCTCATTTGTATCGAGGTGAACCTTTGTGATGTAATTGTAATAGTATTTATGATCTATTCATTATTGGATTTAATGGTGTTGTATATATGGAAATATGTTTAATACATTTCTATGTGTTAGATTTATCTTGAAATGGTTTAATGTTTTGTTGTAAGTTGTATCTTGAGTTTAATATTCATATGCTATGGTTGGTTAAATTTTATAAGTAATGGTGTTCACATGTAGACGCGTTGTGTAGCCTAGAGGATGCATGTGGCTAGAGTAGGTTACTTTACTCGTCTTATTTTAACTTAAAAAAAAAAAACTAGTTGTGCTTCCGCAGTATTGCATCGTCCTCTAGGTCGCGGGACGGGGTTTTACACATTCTTTAAATGCCTAAGGAAGAAATTTTGCCAAACAAACTTTTCTCATAACACGGAAACCAAGTACATAACAAAGGCTCACTCACGTATAACCACCCATACCAATAAATGAACCCGAATAGGAAGACTCTCAAAACATTCACTCTCAGTCCACAACATCGAAGGCGAACAATTAAACACTGAACACATTTTAGACAAATAGGTAAGCTATTGTTCGGATTTCCTAAATCCAGTCAAACACAGATTTCATGACTTACATTTATCCAATCAATTGATCCCATTTCTTTTCATGACAATGAAATGTTTAAAGAATAGATCATTTACTCTAAATTTCATCACCATATTCATAATCAAAACACTTTAATAATGTAGCTATCTGGTTAAAATTTAAATCAACCATTCTCTCTAAGTTTCATGATGACATACTATAGATGAGTCACTTGATTAATAAATCATTCAGGTTAGATAATAAGTTCATCCTTTACCCTCAGTTCTGCAATCATATTCTATAAGTAAACATCTTGAAAAATAAACATTCAGATTAAATGATTTCAATCATGATTTCAACTTAACATTAAATAAATCAACTTAATCTTATCTCTACTTGAAATCAATTATATTCCAAAACGAATATACCTAATAGTGAGTTAAGCATGATGACCACTTAAGGAGTTAAAACCAATAATTATATTTCGTTTCTCCATCACATATCTTATTATGATCAACAGTTGGTAAATAAAGTCCTCTGATTAAAATAAACCATTCGCTATCCCTAGCTCCTCAACTATGTTCCATACTCAAAATTTAATGATTAAAAACAACTGATTAAACTATCCCAATCATTATCTCTAAGTTTCACTATTATATCCAAAATCATTTCAATTAAGTCATCTAATCCATAATTCATCAGAGAATAAATAAATCAAACAAAGTCAATACTTTATGTAAACCGTTGGTCAAACCTCAATTTTCATTTTATCTATACCAATGAACTAATCACTTCAGAGTTCACTTCCTTTAAACATGTCTCTAAACACATTATTTCTCTATTCTAAGGTTTACTAAATATTTATGAAAGTTGAAATTAAAAATTTCTAAGAATAGATATTTGCTTAAAGAATCAACTTTTTCTCAATAACCATTAACTTATTTAATGTTCGCTTGGCACCATCTAAGGAATTAGTTAAATACTCTTATTCTATTTGCTCAATCCTAGATAAGGATTAAATTAACCCTTCAAAATAACGATTCCATTTCATCTATAATTAAACTATAATTATTTTAAAACATCTCCTATTTAAAATAATTAGACATCATTATTTAAATGTCTAAATTATCGACATACTATTATTGTAATCCAACTGCTCAAGACTTAAATTCCCATATTACGAAATGTTTAAATATTGAATACATATATTAAATATTACATATATAATATTATTTATTCAATATTTAATATTAAATATTAAATATTAATATATAATATTAAAAATATAATATTAACCATTATGCAAATAATATTAAATATCATAGAAATTATAAAATAAAACTTTATTTTATTTAAAAAGAAACGAATTTTATTTTGCTTTGAATAGGGTCCGAAGCCCTAATCACGCAGCCCTTGCCTCCCCGTGGTCGGAGGGGCTGTGTGCTCCGCACACAGTCCACCGCCTCCCACGGCGGTAAGGCTGTGTGCAAAGCACACAGTGGCCGTCGCGTACGGGCGGCGGGACTGTGTGCCGAGCACACAGCGACCGCCTACCGGTGGCAGCGGCAGCGATGGTGGTGGTGGGGGATTGATCTCCCCACCCCACAAAACAAATATTTTTATTTTTTATTTATTTTTCTTTGTTTTCAAAACAAAATTTCCATTTCCCTCTTTTCTGGTATAAACCAGAATAATAAGAAAAATAACAGGGAAGAAAACAACATATATATATTTCTTTTTTGAGAGGGGGAAATTTCAATTGACATTTCCAGTTCAAGTTGAGAAAATAAGCAATACTTTTTGCCAAAACTCAAACAAATTTATCCAAACAACAAGAGGGTTTCAAGATTTAATTTGGATGAGGAGTTTTCTTTTGGGTTTTCATTTCATTTTTCCATTGTTGATTCTAGTTTTGGTTTTCTTTTCAAAGTCTCAACACAAAATACAAGCTTTCAAACAAATAACCCATGGTTTTCATTGGATTCAAACAACATTGAAGATTTCAAATAGCATGAAGAGGATCTAATCTATCTTCAAAATGGACAAGCAAAGATAAGAAGAACCTATTTTCTTCCTCCAAACCTTGAAGCCTTACATGGAGTTCTCCAATTCCTCCATTAAATTCATCCCAAGCCAAAATCTCCACCTCCTTCACAATCCAAGTAAAACCACCAAAAAATTTCTCCATCCAAGTTGAAAACCCCCTCCCTTCAAAATGAACAAAAATCCCCTAAAAATAGAGTTTCCCCCAAATTATTCTCAAATTGAAATTGAAATTTTTATTTCCATTTCAAAATTCAAAAACAAATATCTTTTTCCAAAAAGTCAACTATTTCCAAAAATCTATTTTCTACAAAATCATTGCATTTTTGAAACATTTGAACTTTAAATAACTTAAAACAAAATTCTATTTTCCAAATAAAATGTAATACCTTTTTAATTTTACTTTCTTTTTTTTTCTTTTCAATAAAAGAATTTAAAACTTTCAACACTTTTAATTCGAAAGAAATAACTTGATCAATTCACACAGTTAATTTAATTAATCAATAAAATAAATCTAACCCAAGATTAGATTATTTTATTAATTAAATTAAATTAATTAATAAAGTAAATAACATTCCTAGCATTACAACCAATTATATTAAAGCCACAGATTAACAACACAAGCCATTATAACTTGAATTCAATTAAAGATCAAGGTGAACTAGGCAACATGAAACAACCAAACCCGACTACAACCCGATGACACTCGGTGACTAGGGTAACGACTTGACACAAAAAACCTAGCTACTATCTCCCAATTAGTTTTCGTTGGTCAATGGACACGCTCAAACCTGAAAACCAGGTGGAGTCGATGTCATATACCTACCAACCTGCAACAAAGAGCATGTTGAACGTGCATATATACATACTATGATCAGACACACAGTGAAGAGGAAATCTCAGAATTGTAGGGCACTCACAAGCGAGTGATACAATCCCGTCCCCTTCACCAATACAATCTCACTAACTGACGCATCTAACATTAATAACATGATCAACAGCATAAAACATCGTTAAATCAGATATCTTCTAAGTTAATCCAAAACATGTCGTAAAGATGGCATCAGAATATAGCTTCACATCGTTTAATTATTGCAATCAGAAGTAACCAAGTTCCAAATTCACATCATAACATAACAAAGCATTACAAGGAGGACACTGATGAACAAAGAGCCAAAACAGAGGGGTGTTACAAGTCAATGGAATAACATTGATAAGGTTATGATGACTAACTTGGTAACCCAATTTCAAATGAACAATACCACTATGTTTTTCCAAATCCTTGTTCTAAATGGGTATAATTTACGTCCTTTAACTACAACCATGCAATCATATTGAGCACATAATAACTCAGCTTAACTATTTATGTGGTTGATTTATTAAACTCATTATCTCATTATATTGTTCTTACAAACCTTTGTTGTTTGATTATCTGATGCGATATGCAATGGAGTATCTAGCACCTTATCAACACTAGAGCAGTGAGATTTGCATGCAGTATGGAATAGTGAAAAATTGAAATATGATAGTGGGTATCATACCTCTCTTGAAAAAGGACTTGGTTGTACAGATCTGAATACCATCGTCTTCCATCAACATTTATTGGTTCTCTCTCTCTATGTGACTCCTCGAGCAACTATGAAGAGAGGCCTACAACTTCTTCTTTGAGGGTAAACAAGTATTTGTGTACAGATAGCCATCCATCGACTGATGTAGGATGCTCCATCCAGACTGTGATCTGATCACTGGCGCAGGCTTTGGTAAGTTTCCTCCCTCTGAACCTTGATGCTAGAATGTATTTTTTTTGCACAGTCCGATCCGTCACATTTCTCCCTCTTTCCTTGTCTTTGTCCATTTTCTCTTTTGATCTGCAAACCTTCCATAGACCCCTGTTTTCTCCTGTGACAATGAACAAAAATGAATAGAACAAGGTGTATCCAGCTCTCCCCCCAGAGTTGTCTCTTGAATTCTAATTTATGAGTTTCAATGATTGAAATCTCTCTTGGAAGGTGGTGAGACAGAGGAAGATAAAACATATACCATCATTGCAGCTTTTCTTGCCCTTTCCTCTTCTCAAAATCTGATGCTTTATTATTATTTATTTATTTAGAAATAAACAATTCTTTTTCCATTTTCAACTGATTTCCTTGCTTTAATCCTTATTCAACCTTGAGTTCAAATTTTTAAATATTTTATCTACGTTAATATTTGCTCAATTTTAAATTTCTTAATTAAATTCACTCATTAGACAATAATTATTTTTATTAAATTAATTTACTTACAATTATATTTCTTTCATCTTAAAATAAGAAATTTTCAATGATAATACAATTAACATTTATTATTAAATCTAGCTCTTTATTTGATCCCAAAACAAATCAAGTGACCCTAAAAGAATAAATTAATTTGATAAATTACATCTAGCCATAATATTAATGATATTGTCTAACATAAAAATCAAATTAAATAATGAAATCCCAAAAACCTCATGACCAAGCAAATCACCAACCACATGTAACAAGCGAAAATGACATGGCCACCAAACAACCAACTTCCTAAATTCCAAGAATGACCAAAACGGAGGGGCATTACATGAAGAGAGTAAAATGATGGGTTTTTTTTTTCATGAGTATTTTTTAAAAAGTGTTAGTCATGTTGGGTTATGTCAAGACAATCTTTTACTATGTTGAATACCATAACTGTATAGGTCACTTTTCCATAAAAATGTTGCAAGTGCGTATAAAGTCATCTCTCTTGTGAATCATGGTTTTCTTTCCCCTCTACCACCTTATGTTTGTTTCTAAAAAATGGCCCTCCTAAGAACTCTAAAAAACCAAAAATTATCTCATATAATACAAATTATTTGAATATAAAAAATATAAATTACTTAACTACATGAGTTAAGTGGGAACACATGTTTCTATTATAATTCCTTAAAAAATTGAAGTCCATGATTTTTTAAAAGTGTTCTATTATAATTTATTAAAAAACTCAAGTTCACTTTCTTCATTATTATTTTTTATTTAAAAACTCTTAAACTCAAGTTTGGTAACTTATATTTCTATTATAATTTATAAAAAAAAGTCAAGTTCACTTTATTTTCTTGATTATTTATTTTTATTTAAAGTGGCAAAGTAAAAGTAACTTTAGATATTTTATTTTTTACTTAGTATTTTATTTTATATATATATGATTTTATAGATTTAGATTTATTATGTTATGTACGTTTATTTAAATAAACACGTTTATAGGTTTTATAATAGTATATTTATATTTAAAAAAGTATGCCGAGGGATATCTTTTTTTCCATAATCTCTTTGATTTTCTCATTTTCTTTCCTTTACAATTTTTTTTAAATTTTAAATTTTAAAAATTTTCAATTATTTTTTCCATTGTTTCATGATTTTCTCCAACTTTTTCTCCTTCCAACACTTTCCAATTTATTTTTTTGGTTTTTATTTTATTTTGTTAGAGCTGCAACATGCAACAAGTGTGGGTGTGTAAGACCCTGCCTCGTAGTTACTTAATACAACCCTAATTTGTTATATGCTTTTCTTGAATTGATGATTAGATATATTATGGATGATAAATAAGGTGATCTTTTCGTGATATTCTTGCATTTAACTTTGACATTTTGTTTATCGTCACCACTATGAAGGTGGAATGCATTTAAAATGGATTATTATATAGCTAAAGTATAAAATATTTAGTTAGCAGATTTATGTGATATCAAATTGTTACTTATGATTGTGTTTATATTATGCAGGAAGGTAACAATGTTAGCATGGGAAGGGGGAGCCAATGGATAAAATGAAAAGACATCTTCTTGCGATTTGAATTTGACCCCCTCCTTTTAGAGCTTAGAAATGAATAAAGTTAACATGTTGAAGTGGTGAGGGTTGATATTAAAGGGATAATTTATTTTGGAGTTGAGAGGGTATTTGATAATGTTTCGTGTGGGTGTAAGTGGGGTTAGGGGTTAGGAACCCTCATCCAAGTTTGAATTTCGGATGGGTCCTTAAATAGGCCTTTAAAGAGGGTTGTTGGTCAATTTCCTTGGTTGGGATGCAAAAAGAAACCCCGTAGGGTCTATACCATAGTGGTAGGGGTCAAGTGGACATATAATAGTTCCCCAAGGACATGATTTGACCCCTGAAAAGTCCTCATAATAGAAAGTAACGAGTTTTGAAGAAAGGATGGGATGGAAAGATGGAGGGATTGTCCAAGTGCATGTTTCCTCTTTAATATGGAAAAGACTCTAATTGATGGAGGTAGGTACACTCCACACTTCCCCATCCAAAAAGGTTACAAGTTGAAGATCCTATATATCTTGGAGAGGAAGGAAGAGGAGGGTGTTACCCACTTCTCCCTTTGGAGAACTTTAGTGAAGATGATAAGAAAAATGAGGAGAGGAGAGGAGATTTTTGGAGAGATAGTGATCCAAATGGTTTGGCTTGGAGAGAAAGGAAGGGTAAAAGAGTTGATTTCCTCACCTAAGAAAAAAAGATAAGCACTCCTTTACTTCCATTTTCCCTTTTTGTTTACTTGTTGTAATAAGATGGCATGTTGCATAGATCATGGTTGAATCATAAAGTAAGAAATTTAGATATGTGAAAATTGATACTAGATTATTTTTACTACTATGTAAAAAAATAAAATAAAAATAAAAAATTGAAAAGACTCCATGCATCATTTTGGAGCTAAGAGAATTTCCTTGCTCGGGGGTATGGCTAGAGCCCACGAGACTCCATGATGCCATTACGATAGGGTGGAGAGCAAACCTTATTTAGTTGTATGCCATTCATTGTATTTCTTAAAATTAGTTGTAATATGGAAAACTAGTGATTGTTGTAACCTGAAAAAGATGGAGAATGAGCAAGCTTTGTCCATTAGAGTGTTATTTATTGTTGAAAGCATTTTCTTGTAAATCAAAATGACGGAAAGATAAATTTTAGTTCAATAGCATGTTCATTTGTTTTTATGCTTTAGTGTAATAATGGAAGCTTAATATCTTGTGGAATCATGGAGAAAAGAATTATCCTATGAGTTGTAACCAAAGAGACGGTCAATTTAAAACCAAAAGAATGGATTGTGTTTTCATATACTCATATAAAGAGGAAATAGTTTGGATAATGTGAGTGTTAAAACTGTGTGTGGAGTAAAAACAGAAAAAAATAAAAATAAAAAAATAGATGTATATTGCTCTTTTTGCAACCCATCCAATGATAGGATTAGCTAAGTTCATTAGAGTTACTTAAGATCTTTATAGAATTGAATCACTATGGAAATTTACCATCTGAACTATGACAGCTAAACAGGTTTAGTCCCAAGTGAATCCATGGGTTGTATGTGAACTGAGTATTAGAACATAAGCAACCAAGTTTTAGCGAATTAAACATGCTGTCCCTAAAGAAAACTGACATTTCGCATAGATGAACAAACATATTTTAGTTGTTATTTGGACTGATTAAAATATAGCTGTATCATTCTGTTTTCATGGTCGGTATACATATACAATGAAAAATACTTATACAAATAGATACATACCTAGATTTAAACTCAAGCTCACTATATTGTAGTAATAGAAATGGTATATGAGATTCATGTTATAAATCATATAAACAAAAGGATAATCATACTAATACTAAAATCCGAGCAATCACCAATACAAGAAAATAAATAAACCAAATATATGGTCTCATGGAATGCAATGATTGTAGGCAGCGACTTGCATGGAGGCTGCTCCAGTGTTGAAGGCAGTATGGTCCAAATTTTCATCAAATAACCTCTTTCGCATTTGTGAGGGAAAACACCAGTGGTAATACCATGGTTATAAGACTGGTAGAATAGTTGGACGAGTGAAGTAATTGTAACGTATGGTTGGGGGTAGGCGAAATGAAGATATTGTCTTTTGGCGTGAGGAAGTGTCATTAATAATAGTTTTTCACTGTCTTGGCATTCGTATTAGACCCTGACAAGTAGGTCTTGGCACTTGATGCAGTGTAGTGAACCATACCATCTTAAATGCAACACATCATAAATTTGGTATCCACCTAGTCATTGGAGACTGTATTACAATTTATTAGCTACCAATCTATTTTTTTTATAGTGTTTGTAAATATCCTTACAAGGTGTCAACTCCGTTGGTCAGTGCATTAGTTGATATCAAATCAAAATGTACAGTTGAAACCATTAAATCCCAGACTTGGGCCCATGGAGTAGCCGTATGCTATGATATGTTATGAGGAATAATTGGAGCACTGCAAACTCTGCCCTGACACGTAAATCTACCTCCAACGTTATTGTAATGAATAAGAGTGAAGTTTTCCATAGAGGTGGGTGGCGTAGGATCTTTAGTAATAAAGAGAGATCTGACAGCTGATGTATAAACCCACGATGATAGTAGCTAGAATTTATAGCGCCCTATTTACAATTATTATGGTACTTTTAGCCACTAGCTAAAATAGTAGCGCCTAAGATGTTCATAGACGGAGCTAAAAGTTAAATAATTTAAAATGAATAAACCTTCCCTCAACTAACATACACCACTGCAATTATCTCCTATTCTCCAAACCAAAGTGCAGACTTCAAATCTTACAATAAATTTTGAATGTAAAATTCTTATTTTTCCCATGCACATTATGTACCATTTCATCTATAATACATTAGTCGAATCAAAGGGCACATGATCTAAAAAGTTATATAATATGTGTGAGCACAGTCATGGTGGATCAATGCAAAGAGTACCATACCAATTCTCAGGCTGAGATGCTTTCGAAATGCTTATCTGATGAACGTAAGCTTACATTGTATTTGAAGAATTGCTCAGAATGACAAATTTGGTGGGTACTGTTCTTTCGTTAGCTGGTGAAAACAGAGAGAAATACGCATTCCATTAAAAAAAAATACACCTACTGCAAATTAGGTAATACATGCCATACAGTCCTCACATGAAATATCAGTATGTGGAATTTTCCTTAGGCGGCCAGAGGGAGTAATGCTTATGCCAATAGAAAAGTGAAAAGATTATATAACATTATTATTATTTTACGAATACTAAAGGTAGCGCAAATGCACATATTTTCACTAGTATTAATATTAGTTGCCTGTCAATAATCACTTTAAAGAAAGAATGGGTATAACGAATATCACTATTGGAAGGTTGAATCTCCATTCTGTTACGAAAGATTAAACTTGCGTTGTTTTATGAAACTATAATTTTTGTGCAGCGGAAAGATTCCATTACCCTATTAATAAGGTTTAGTGTGAACGACAAGAATCAAGTTTAAAAAAAAGAAGTCTAATTTTAATCTTAGCTTTTAAGAGTTTTCACGTATTCCTCAATCTTTAAGATTCCCTTAATAAAGAGAATATATTCCTACTCCCTTTTAAAGAAAAGTATGTGTAAGGAAAGTTAATAATAAAGATTAGGGATTACTACATTTTGTTTAGAAAGAAAGTTTCTTTTGTTGTTTTGAGTTTTTTTTTTAGAAAATAATATATTAAATTAGAAGCAATTATTTTTATCATGATTTGAAATTACTCTCTAGAATAAATAGATTATATTTCTATATAGAGGATATGTATTCTTTATATATGTGAAAATTTGTTATTATTATAGTTTTGAATTACTCCATAAATTAAATAGAGCATATATGCATATAGAAGATGTGTATATCTATTCACAAAAGATAAACAAAGAAATAAATAGTAGAGTAACAAATAAATGATACAATTATAAATCATCACATCCTTAGGATTAAAGAGGAATGCCAGTATTAATAATCACCATATTGTAATACTAAGGGTATCGCAATAATTGGTGGTGGTGGAAATATAAGAGTGGTGCTAATGCAATTGTCATGCGGTAATATGGTTATTGATTGAACCATTGCGAGTTTTGAATTTGGCTATTAGGATTATGGTTTCCACGATTATAAAATAAATAAATACATTATATATAAGTAAGAGATATAATCATTTCGGTGTAACATTATTAATATGGGATTATAATTCTAGTATTAAATTTGCTTGGCTTGATATTCAATATATTTGGATTAGTAAGAGAATAATATCAAGTACAAGTATTATGTGGAAATATTGTTTAAACATTTAGGATAAGGGGCTTAATATGTTCATTATTATTGTCACAATAGAAAATTGGTAATATGGTTGTTCTTAATTATACGTTGATTATTAATAATGTTCATGTAAAAAAAAAGTGAATCGGTGCTAAGTAACGTTATATCCTTTTTCTCATTGTGTTAGTTATCAACAATAGAAGTTGATGATTGTTGCATCATTGTTAAACATTAGTGTCACATCAAGGCCAAGGTGTTATTCGATAATAAAGCTAGGAGTTTTTTCTCATAAGGTATAACTCATCACTAGGATACTGTTACACCTCAAGCATTGGAGAATTAGTTACCTTGTTTAAAAAAAAAAATGTTAGGTTTTTCGATGAAATATTTTTGGCATGATAGGGTGGATGAAGTTTTTTTATTTTTGCAGCACTTCATAAATGATTTTTATGATTTTTTAATATTTTTGCTTAAAGAATAAAAATATTTTTTTGAAAATATAAAATTTCTATAATAGAACTTAAGAATATAAATCTAAAAAAAAGAAAGAATATTTTATATTTAGAAAGATGAATGAGAAAAAATAGGATATGTAGAGTTAAATTAACCATCATGAGTTAATTCATAAGATTTTAGAAAATTTTATTTTATAAAATAAATAATTTTATTTTTATTTTGGATGATGTCACTGTATAGGTTAATGTCACCTTTTAGTTGATTTTCGATAACTTAAAAAGCTAATGATGTCATCCTTAGGAGGCCCATTTTTTATGTAAGTTTCCCCTAATGGTTCTTGTGAGCTCCCATGGATTCACCCCCTTTTTGTTGGCTAGACTGAGTCTTCCTCTCCAACTGTCGCCCCTTCCTCTCACCTCTATTTCCTTTGGTTCGGTGACCTACAACTCCCAATCCACTCTGAAGAATCCCTTCACCATAGATCGTTTCCCATGGAGATCGACTACACAAGATTCCAACGGACATTTCCTAGTGTCCTCCAATCAACGGTCATATCCTACTAATTGTCATTGCAGATCTCCAGATTGCTGCTCTCGGAGATTGGCTTTGTAGGATTCCAACAATTTTTCCCTAGTTTGCTTCGGTAAATGGTCTTCTCGTAGTGTTTTTCATTGCAGATCACCAGGTACACTTGATGTTTCATCTCTCGTCACTTCAAATTTCATTGCTCGCATTAATTTTTTTAATTCTTGATTCGTTATGTATCAACATTGAGCCCCTCATGAGGTTGTTCCTCACCCAATCACATAGTCCTATGCTTGTTGCTCCCCTCAAACTCTTCATCATTCCACGTGTCCTTAGAGAGGCTACTACTCCTAGTAAGTACTCTACCAACCTAGCTCGACACACCAACCCTTGACAAGGGCTATGCAACCATCAAAAAGGCATGTGCATCCAATGAATCATGCCCTTGCAACCTTGCCTCTAACAGTTTTCATGATTAATTCGTAACAATTGATCATTTGTGTTTTCCTCCTTTCACCTGCACGTCAAAGCCATGTCTACTACGACTGTCATTAATCTGCAAGTTGAGATTGCCTTGGGATCTTCTGCACAACATTGTCGCTAGTCATAATTAAACCTAAGCTCAACTTTCCCAAGCACGGTATTGGAACGATGGAAACCATTAATGTGAAGATTTATAGATACGCATTCATCTGGGAAAAATGAATATAAATCAAGCTTTACAATTAGATAAATTTTAGATTCTCTTAGGTTAAAGCATGGAAAATATATATATTAATTATGACCATATATGGATAATAATAGCACTTTTATCACTTCTACATTTTTGATTCACAAGTTATATTTTGTTTTACTCAATTCTCTTCTTAACCAAATCTTTAATGGTATTGATAGCCTAACAATGGTTCTTTAGATGAAAAAACACTTCAACATGGTACTGGTGTTTTGTCTCAAAGGGCAGTTACTACCTGTCATACAAATTTATAAATATATTAACAGGATGCTTTGGTAAATGTAATGTGCATAAAAATTCCCAACCATTCCTAATATCCATTAGAACTGTACATCAAACTAATATTCTGATGAGAAACTGTAGATCTTTTTGTATGTAACATAACCAACAAATATACTTTTTTCTTCATAAATTTTGTTAGTATACAAAAATTTAGTTTGACAAAGGTTAAGTATGTCTAGACCAAGTTTAAGTAGCTAAGAAATATCTTTTAAGGTCTCAAATTTTCTAAAGCACATGCAAGCAAGCAGAGTGCATGCATAAACAAACAATATTAAGGGCCAATAGCTATTTTTCATTGGATATAAAATAAATCTATCTTTAATGTATTTAAGGTTTATAATGTATAAAAATAACTATTGGATTGAACACAAATTTTTACATGTTATATTTAGTCATGGGTAAAAGCACAAAATTGTGTCACACTTTATAAAGGAAATGACCAACACTGATCCAACTTTAAAAGATGTAAACTAGTAAAATATCTATTTTTTAGTTATTTTATGTTTGTATTTAAAAAAAAAATATAAAATTATTTTAAAATAGTTTTTAATAAATTAACACTATAATTTCACTGCTGATAAAATGTTGAAAAATGAAGTTGCATGAGACGTCAAACTTTTTTATAGTAATTTTTTTTAAAAAAAATTGTGTATTTATACCTTTTTTTTTTGGGTTTAGACTGTAGGAATCGTAGCATGACCTCAAGATAAACTGTGAGTGCTTTGGTAAACTTTTTAACATGATTCGCATGGGCGACACTTCCTTCTGGTACCACGGTGGGGGAGACTAGACTCTAGTAACCAACCTCCCCAACAGGAAAGATTTAGCCAACCGAAATAGGGCCCCAACCCCGTGTGTATTTATAACTTGAAACTTTAGTGCATGGATATATTTTTTGTAGTTTTAGTAAATATACATTTTTAAATAAATATTAAAATGTGCATAAATAAAAAAATAGTTTTTTTCCATTGGACATCAACTTTCATATTAAATATTTATCTAAAATAGAAAAAAAAATACCATCTTGAAATAGATTCTTTTATCTAGTGCATCATATTTTTTCAATTTTTTTAATAAGTCTTAGTATTTTTCCTTGGCATGGTAATCATCCTAATATTTTGTGTTGATAACCTACTTTTAGTAAAAATAAAAAATAAAACATAAAAAATTATTAAATTATTAAAATAAATATATTTTTGAAAACTACACTTTATGGATCTACAAATGGTATTTTTATATTTAAAAAAAAATGTTATTTACATTAGTAGGAGTTATTGAAACTTCAAGTTTTTCAAATAATTTTATTTTTTTGGTAAATTGGACTCAAAGTGGTGCTCTATATATTTTTAGCCAACAATTTTAGTTGAGAAAGTTGTGGAAGTATCTAACTTAGCTAGAATGAATCTTACTAGATCATATGTTTGACCAAAATTGATTTTTAGTTAGAAATACTTAAATTAAGTTGTGCTGACAAATTGGCTGAAAGTGTGACACAACTTTGTGCTTTTACCCTAATATAATTATGAGTATAAAATAAATATTGTTAGAAGTATATTTTTAGTTAGTAATTATTTTATCATTATTTTTAAAATTATATTATAGAGGTGAAATGTTAGTAGTTTTAAAAAAAAATAAAAAATGTCACTTTGTATGAAGGTTGTAGAAATATGATTTTGTTGGATTTCATATATTTATTGATTTTAAAACATTTTTATCCCTCATAAATACTAGTGTACTTCTATTAGACTAGTATTGTTCTTACTTAAGAATATTTGCATGTACTTAAATCCCACATACAAGGTTTGCTAGGGAAACTTTGAATCTCTCACTTGCAAATTCAAATTTTATTGTAGCACCAAGGAAACTCAACTTAATGTCATTGTTGTTAGTTGACAAGTGCACTATAAAGTTCAAATTGTGTGTTGAAAATTTGTATAAAACATAGTTCCTATATCATTTTAGGGCGATCCCACAATACTGGTTTACAATTTTTGGCCAAATTGGACACTAAAATAATTTCTTCTAACTAACTCTTCACTTTCGGGAACCTAGAGTAGCGAAACCATGAGGAATTTGAAGATGATGTAAACTAGTGATTTGTGACATTTTGTCTGAAAATTTTTAGAATTACATTGTAGTTCTTTTTCCATCTCCTTCAAAAACTAATTTTTTTCAATAAACAACATTTTTAAGGAGTGACGCTCACTGTATAACACAACTATTTTTTCCATAAAGGATAAATTCTAATTTTTTCAAATTTATATTTGTAACTACAATATCTAGTACTTCCAATTGGTTTCAGAGTGCTTTATTGAATATTTTTTCCTTAATCAAGTTTTGAATTCAAACCAATTACAATTCAGACATAGGTGGACCATATAACACATAACTTTTTTTGTATTTATCGAAATTAATTTTTTTTTGTTGGATCATTTACTTCAATAACTAGTGCACTCATATTTTTCAAATTCTTTTTGATAATTTGTTATTTTTCCACATGTACAAAACTAAGAGCTTGATTTTCGATGAAAAACCTATGTTTAATTAAACTAAAAAAACAAAGACGTAATAAAACCAGTTCTGAGGACTACCATCATCCAATTGGTTATGTGAAATATTCTCCATTTCATCCTCAACCCGAGCTTTGAAGGGAAAAATTCTAGATTTTTTTGGTGCTAGAGGGGGAGAAGGGGGGAAAGGGAGGTTCGAGCAAACTAGGGGGGTTCGCTCGAACCAGGGTTTGAGCGAACCCCCTTTCCATAAGGCTTTCCTTTTGGATTTTTCTTGGGAATGGTGGGACCTTGCATTAAATGGGTTCACTCGAAAGGGGGGTTTTATCGAACCCTCTTTGGGTTCGCTCGAACCAAAAGTTTGCTCAAACCCCCAAAAACCAATTTTTTTTGCATGGGGTCATTTTTTGCAAGTTTTCCTTTCTCACTAGAATTGTAAACCACTTTTGTGGGTTTAACCTTTAACAAGAATTGAAAGTTGAACTAATAAAAAACTA
Organism: Sequoia sempervirens; assembly: GCA_007258455.2. NCBI lineage: Eukaryota > Viridiplantae > Streptophyta > Pinopsida > Cupressales > Cupressaceae > Sequoia > Sequoia sempervirens. The sequence goes on along the minus strand of VDFB02161430.1, from coordinate 105,503 downwards.
AACTCCTCAAGATTATGTTTATAGTACATATGTAACCACATTATGTGATTTATTTGTTCTAAATCAAATTGTTAATTTAAACTAGCATAACGAAATCTTATTTGTTACTATACCAAGCTATTACATTCTTATCTCATTTTTTATACCAAAAGAAAATATTTTTAATTCCACAATTCCCAATTACATTATTAACTTATTCCAACAATGAATTACCAAATTATACATTGACAAATAAAATGACTCTTATTTTAAAATGTCTCATCACACATCATAATTACAAGTTAATATCAACATGCAAAAATATTTTATATTTTTTTAATGTAATTTATTTCTTGATAAAGTAGGAATAGCATCATATAAATTATTTATGGTTTTGACCAATGAAACATAATAAAGTTTATGTGTATGTCTCTACATAAATAGGAAATGGCTATGCATCCATTAGGATGCACCATGTGCATTTGATGGCCTAATCCAACAGTTTTTGTAGTAAATTGTTGTCCAATGGTTGTGCTCACGGTTTTGGGTGTCTAGGAGCTTGTTGGAACACAAAAATATACTAAGAGGAGGGGGTGAATCAATAGATAGTAAAAATGTTAGCGTTTTCTTGCAAAGAGTAGTTACAATAATTAATAGCTAGATGTGCAGACTAAAACTAAAGATATGATAAACACATGGACATAAACAAAATCAACACATAACAATAGATATACGTGGAAAACCCAAGAAGGGAAAAACCATGATGAGAAAATGTTGCTAGGAGCTACTGTCCTAATCCAGCCTCAAAATGAAATCCTCTATTACAATTTTTAAGGGCACCAACCCTAAAGAGACACCTATCCCCTGCACTGAGCACCAACTTAGTTATCTGATGGCACCAAGCAATCAAATTTATAAAATATGAAAGTGATTACAATTTGTTCCTAAGGAACTCTTATCAATGTTACAACTAACTTTTGTAACTGCTCAACTCTCTATGACTAATCCTACAACTTATTCTACACTTCACTCCTTCAACTCTATTCTTCTTTCTTTAGTGCATTCTCTGTCCACCTGAATGCACCCTGCATTTTTCTCTATAGCTCTCTTTTCTTATTTTGGCATGTTCTACAATTGACTCAAAAGAATCAAACCACTCTTCACAATTCTCACCTATCTTCATCTCTCCCTTAGACACACTACTCAATTTTTTTGTGTAGTGTTCTATCATCATGATTTCCTCGAGATCTTCTTAACAAATTAGATCATCTACTAGGGTGAATATCTTCTTCACTGACCCCCTATCTACACTAAGCTACATAATATTAATTTTTGGTACAAAGAACTTTCCCTCTTTATCATCATCCCAAATCCTAAAATAGGATACACAATTAATGCTTTCTCTTGATCCTTCGATCCGATCTTGATCTTTTGATCTGTGACAACCTGTACCATTGATTAGTGCAACAAATCACATTACATCTATCGTTGAGGTAGTTAAACCAATAAATTTCCATCCCCAAGTTGGTCTTCAACCAAAACCTTGTTTACATGTAATTAGCCATTTATGATTTTTCTCATTTAAATCTATATCATTGATCTCCAACCTTCGCGCCATAGTCTTGTGATCTTCATTCATCATCACAACTATATAAAAACACAACCATCAGATAAACGATCGTTTAAATCTCCACTGTTGACAACATCCTCTAAATATATTCAACGATCTCTATTGGATTTCCTATTATTCAATCTATGTCATTCCTCGTTGTCCTGTTAGAATTGTCAATGTGCCCACACAATTTTCATGGGTTGGTGGGCTTGTGCCAAGTGTCACTTTTCCTATCACTAATTGCCCAATTGTTTTTATTGCTTTGCTTCACAATAATGATGTGAAGTGATGATGCCATGTGTCGTAGGATTAACCAAGGCTTACTCTATCATAGACGTGCATCATTTGATCAACTTGATTTGATCTTCACTGTTCCCCATTTCCTCGGAAGATAGAAATGAGTCCCACCATAAGTGCCATGGGCTAGCGGGCACCATCAGATTTTCCACCTCAATAAGATCTTAACTATTGATTAACTTCATTCTACCAATTGTTTAGGATGACATCATGTACCCAAAGCTTCATCTACTACCATCGTAGGTCCCACTGTCCATTGTGGATAACTTTTTGACCAATCCTCGAGTCCCTATGGGATTTAGTTGAGACCCACCACAGGCTGGCAAGGAGATTGTTGGATCTTGCAGTCTTAACTAGAACCATTGATCTCGTAAGGAGGAAATATTTAAATGCCACAAATATTTCCTTGGCTATCGATAATTACTTAGGTGAAGACACCGGCTTCCCACACGACATAATAGGCTAAAGTTATTACTTAAGAGACTTGCAACTTCCAAACATAGGTCACCATCAAATTAGAAACTTTGATCAGATACCATGACATATATGCTTAGGTTTTAACCAAAAAACCCTAACTCTGACCGAGAGCACAAATAATCCTTTTCTAGCTAAGGTCACCATCAACCTTTGGTCCTACCAAACATATTTTTTAGCTACTCTTAAAAAACCCATGTCAAATATGAAATAAAATTTCACTTTTAGAGTGCTAAGGGAATTTAGCAACATTTACATCCTTTCATTTCCCTAGATCATAACTTAGACATCAATGAAACTCCATCATGTAGTATTAGTTCAATCTCACACTTGATCCCCTTTTGACATCAATGACAACAATATGCCAACAAAGCTATCAAACCTATTGTCCTTATGAGGCCATCAAAGACCAAAAGTTGTAAGAATGATTCATTAACCTTATATATCATGAAAGAATAGCTTATTATTCCTACTAATTTCACTAGTGAGAGGATAAAATTTTGATATAATCCAAGTTAGGCCAAGAAGATCCAAGTTCTAGACCCATTCAACATAATTGACCAACTAAAAAAATAACTACCAATATCTTGTTATGGTAAGTATTGTCTATTCCTAAGAAGAGAAATATACTTTAAGAATCTCTAAAGGGAGAAGAGAATTTGACTAAGAGGACCACTCAAAATACAAATAATAAAAATCAATAAAGCTAGCAACTACTGTACCAACCATATTTGATAATGTGAACAATAAGATTAGTAAAATAAAGCCAATGCCTTTTTATTTAACACTCATTATTGAAAAAATGTTCATAATGCTACGATATGATCTAGTGCTAGTATTATTTTCATGCCTAAGAAAGGTGTTGATGCATTAGAAATCGAATATGAGCCTATAGAAAAAGTAACCATATAGTTAGATGGGAAAATGATACAAACAATGGATATCACAAAATATCTTCTCCCTACTTTATATTCTTGTTCAAATTTAATAGTCCAACAAGATTTAGTGGTATTTGATATTCCACCAAAATGCTACAGCCTTAATATTAGAGTACATCAGGTTATGAATAGTTGGCTTGTGGCCATATTAACTCCTAATTAAGTCATATTATCATTATTGTATTGTTATTTAGTTGTTTAGGCCGCCCTAGGGCTTATATAGGGTTATCTAAGTCAGCATGGGTGGTATCCTAGGCATAAAATAATGCTTTTGTTGGATATGAGTTCCTTGGACTTGACTTGGGTTTCAAGAAGGATCCTTCATTTAATAATCATATTCCAGGGAAATTCATACCTAAGTTGGATATGAGAAAGTTTGATGGCAAGGATCCAACCAATTGGCTATGCCAAATGGAGTAGTTCTTTGATATTCATCATGCTCCTAGTCAATAAAAGGTGGCTATGGAATCATTATAGGTCTAGAACTATATCAATTTATTTGGTATCGTTGGTTATGTGATGAGAAGAGAAAAAAGGGTTGTGTGGTCACATGGTCAAATTTTCAAGAGGAACTTGCTACTCATTATGGAGATAACTTTATGGATAGCTATTTCTACCAACTCACCCAAATAAAGAAAACATGCATGTTCAAGGATTATATTCAACAATTTCAAACCCTTTCTCTAAGAGTAGAGAATGTGATAGAAGAAAATATGAAGGAACTATTTCTAGGTGATTTAAAGGATCACATAATATATGAAGTATAATTGTTTTAACCACAATCCTTATCACAAGAAATAGTAATGGAAAGGAAAGTGGAGGATAATTTTATGGCTAGTAAGAGACAAGGGAATCTAAATTTCAGTGAAAGGAGATCTCCTACACATGCACTACTACTACCTACTAGGTTAACTCCACAAAAAATTGAGGAGAAAAGATCAAAATGGTTATGTTTCAATTGTGATAGAAAATATAGTTGAGGACATAAATGCAGTCAAAAGAAATTGTTTTACATTGAAGGACCAAGTGAGGAAGAGGAGGGACCAATATTAGAGGGTGATAAGGATCTAGATGATGAATCACATGATTCCCAATCAATCATCTCTTGTCATGCACTCTTTGGGTTTAGTGCCCCTCAAACTCTTAAGGTAGTTGGATTCTTAAAGAAGCAGAAAGTAACCATGTTGATCGACTTAGGTAGTACTCACAATTTCATAAAAAAAAATTGGCTACTCATCTAAATTTTTTTATATATCTAGCTCCAAAATTTTAGTCCTTGATTGCAGATGGTGTACCGTCAGTTGTTATATAAAGTGTCATAGCATTAGATTATCCATGGGAGATTATCACCTTGATAGCCTAATGTATGTTATCTCCATGGGTGCAACAAGTATTGTTTTGGGAGTACAATGGCTTACTACCTTGGGAACAATTGAGATGAACTTGCAAGAATTGTTTATGAGGTTCCAATTAGAAGGAAATAAAATAGAGCTAAGAGGGTTGACGGAAAAGTCCCCACAAATAGTTAGCTCTCATCAAATGCAGAAGTTCCTCAAGAAAAGAGTTGATGGATTTTTGGCCCAATTATGTTCATAAGAAGTCTCTTAATTTAATGCTCCTACCCATCTAGATTTACAAGTGATAATTGAGCATCACTCAGTGGTTTTTGGAGATATGGCTAAAGGACTTCCTCCTAAGAGGGATCATGATCATGCCATACAAATAGTTCTATGGAGCCAACCCCCCAACATCTGGCCTTATTGGTATCCACATATACAAAAAAGTGAGCTAGAAAAGATTGTTGAGCAGCTGTTAGAGGTAGGAATTATCACACATAGTCAAAGTGCTTACTCCTCACTAGTGGTGATGGTGCAGAAGAACGATGATAATTGGCACATGTGTCCAGACTATAGAGTGCTCAACATGTACACCATCAAAGATAAGTTTCCTATTCCAATCATTGATGGTTTTCTAGATGAATTGAATGGAGCTATGTATTTTACAAAGTTAGATCTTAGAGATCTGGTTATCACCAAATTTGAATTAACGAAGAAGATATTTGTAAGAAAAAAATTAGGACTCATGAGGGCCATTATGATTTTTTGGTGATTCCATTTGGTCTTACTAATGCTCCATCTACTTTTCAAAGTTTCATGAATTCCATATTTAAAAATTTCTTGAGGAAGTTCATATTAGTGTTTTTTGATGATATATTGATTTATAGAAAGACATGGGAAAAACACTTGTAACATGTAGATCAAGTATATTAAAAGTTATCAAAGAGCATCAACTCTATGCTAAGCCATCCAAGTGTTCTTTTGGTCTTAATGAGTTGGAGTACTTGGACACATATTTTCACATGAAGGAGTAAGGGTGGATCCTAACAAAATGAAGGAAATTATGGAATGGCCTATTCCCAAAACCATTAAGAAATTGAGGGGTTTCTTGGGATTGAATACATACTATCGTAGATTTGTGAATAATTATTGTTGTATACCAACACCCCTCACAACTTTATTGAAGAAGGATCCTTTTCATTGGAATGAATCTACTAATTAAACATTTGAAATGTTAAAGGAGACTATGTGCACAACTCAAGTACTTGCCACTCTTGATTTCACAAAGGATTTTACTGTGGAATGTGATGCTTCTAGAAATGGTATTGGTGTAGTTATCATGTAGGAGGGTTGGCCCATTTCTTTTGAGAGTCATCAATTAAAGGGGAAGAATCAACTCAAACCTATTTATGAGAAGGAAATGCCAGCTATTCTTCATGTTTTAAAACAATGGAGACCTTATCTAATGGGTAGACACTTCAAGGTTAAGATAGATCATGATAGCCTAAAATATTTTTTGGAATAAAGATTGTCTTAAAAAGAACAACAAAAATGGGTTACTAAGATGTTGGGATATGATTTTGAGATTGTATATAAGAAAGGGAAGGAAAATTTTGTGGTAGATGCACTATCGAGGAAGGATGATAAGGATGAATCTTTATTGTGTGTCATTTCAATATTACAAGAAGATTGGGTAGAAGAAACCAAAGAAGAGTGGAAAAATGATGTGGCTACTAGTAATCTCATTCAACAATTATAGACCCTAGTATTTTAGATAAATTTTGTTCGAAGGGAGATACTTTGTGGTATAAGGAGCAATGATATCTTTGCAATAATTCCTCTCTCAAAGAAAATATTCTCATAGAACTACATGATTCTCCAGTGGGTGGTCATTTAGGATTTTTGAAGACATATCATTGGGTCAAGAAATTAGACTTCTTCTTGGGAAGGACTAAAAGGGGATGCTCAAAAATTTATGGCAGAATATTTGGTTTGTCAATGAAATAAAGGGGAGACAATTAAGACACTGGGTCTCTTACAACCCTTAGTTATTCCTAGCTAGCGTTGGGAAGAGGTCTCTATGGACTTCATCATAGGGCTTCCAAGATCTAATGGTAAGAATGTCATCATGGTAGTGGTGGATCACCTCACTAAATATGCACATTTTGTTGCATTATCACATCCTTTTACAACAAGTATGGTGGAAAAATCATTTTTGGATAGTATTCAAAAGATACATGGTATACCTAAGGTTATTGTTAGTGACCATGATCATATCTTTATTAGTAACTTTTAGAAAAATTTATTCAAGTGTTTGGGTACTCAATTGGCTCATAGTTCTTCATACCATCCAAAATATGATGGACAAATAGAGGTGGTTAATGAGTGTTTGGAAGGATATCTATGTTGTTTCACTTCAGATAAACAATCTCAATGGGTAGATTGGCTACCACTAGAAAAATGGTGGTATAATACTTCCTTCCATAGTTCATAAAAAATCTCTCATTTATGGCTTTGTATGGATATTACCCTCCTTCCATCACATCATCTTTGAAGTTGTCACCAAGAGTTCACACGGTGGAGGACCACACAATTCATAAAAAAATACTTTCAAGACTTAAAAAGAATCTATCCATGGAACAAAAGTGAATGAAGCAACATGAAGACCAACACTATAGTGAAAGAAGTTTTGAGGTTGGGGATTGGGTTTTCTTGAGATTGCAGCCTTACAAGCAATTGTCCTGAAGCAATAATCAAAGAATAACAAGATGTCTCCAAAATATTATGGCCCATATCAAATCATTCAGAAGATAGGTAGTGTTTCCTACAAGCTTGAATTTCCATCAACAACAAAGATACATCTAGTTTTTCATGTTTCTTGTTTGAAGAAGTTAATTGGGAATAATATCCCTACTTAGACAATATTACTGAAGCTTGATGAAGAAGGAAGAATCATATTGGAGCTAGAATGCATTCTTCATAGGTCCACATAGGGAAGCTAAGGAGCAGAACACTCACTTAGTATCTCATCCAATGGAAAAATTTACCAAGTGAAGATGCCACATGGTAGGATGAGGATTTCATTCAAAAGCATCCAAAATTGCCTAGCATTGAGGATGATGCTTATCTAAAGATGGGGGCATGCTATGCTCTTGATATTAGAGTACATCAGGTTATGAATAGTCAACTTGTGGCTATATTAACTCCTAATTAAGTCATATTATCATCATTGTATTGTTATCTAGTTGTTTAAGTTGGCCTAGGGATTATATAGGGTTATCTAAGTCAACTTGGGTGGTATCCTAGGCACAAAATATGTATATATAGGAGGTTGTGAGTCTTATTCCATCATCATATTGTCAATAGTGTTCTCCTTGGAGATATTGGAGGTTTCCCCCCTCAAAGTAGCTTGCTATTTTCATTTATTATCAAGTATTTGCAACATATTTCTTCTATTGTGTAAGTTATTTCATTACACAAAATGTATTCTATGCTTATCTAGGGAGTGCCACTAAAATGATTAATGCAATGTAAAATGAGAAGATGTTTAAAATAAATAAATTCTAAACAACTTCATGAAAATTAAATGATTATGCATTGATGAAAATATGCTTAGAATAACCAATCCTAAACAATTTAATGCAAATAAAATGATTATGGAATGATGAAAAGATGCTTAGAATAAAAAATCCTAAACAACTTAATGCAAATAAAATGATGAAAAGATGCTTAGAATAACAAATCTTAAACAACTGAATGCAAATGAAATGATTATAAAATGATGAAAAGATGCTTAGAATAAAAAATCCTAAACAATTTAATGCAAATGAAATGATTATGAACTCATTAATTCAAGGAGGCTAAATCTTGCTAAGATTTGAAATTAAATCCCAAAAAATACCTTAAGGGGGACTAAGATGCCCTAGGTGACGTCTTAGTCCTACGGCATGAAACTTAGAACACAAACTCCAAAAAGGGGGCCATTTAAGGTGCACTTGAAATCAAGGTCCCAAGACCTTTTGGGGACAAAGACGCCCTAGGTGGCATCTTAGTCTCGACCCAAAAATCAGGGACACATAACTAGAATCATTAAATTATCATTTCCCCTTTGATGTTTTTTAGGATTAGCCATAAAAAGATATAGTTTATTAGGCTTGTGGATGCAAAATAGGACCAATTATGACATAAATAATGATAAACAAAGCAAGGAGAGCCTAAAAAAGTGTGAAAATGCAAGGGCATGCATTTTTCTACACTAAATTTAGCCCCCACTTTAGTGAGAGGATGAAATTTCTTCAAACTCACACTAAAGTAGCCAAACACACAATCAAGAGGGGTTCAAATGTACAAATGCTAGTAAGATAGGATGACAATGGCCAAGAGGGTGGCGAAGCTCCTAGGATCAAGATCCTACGGAAAACCAACCTAGGCACAAAGGAACACACTTGCGAGTGATATATGAAGCCATAACCAAATCATGAACATACGCCATCAAAGATAGAAACAAGAAAAAAGGGGAAAAAAACACAATGGATCAAGCTTCGAATGGATGTCCAATGTGTTGTGGAATGAGTCTAGGTTGTTTTTCCAAAAAGGTTTATAAGTGGAACATGTTGTCCACTATGCAAACAAAACGCATGCTCACAAGGGCTAGTAAAGCTAGTTGTCCACTAGGTGAGCCCCAAGAAGTCTATATCAACGTCATACCCCCCATGACTATTATAAGGACAAAAAGAAAATGCACGCTCACAAGGGATAGTGAAGCTAGTTGTTCATTGGGTGAGCCCCAGGGGACCATATCAAATCCATACCTCCATGACATTAATAAGGTACAAAAATGCACGCTCATAAGGGCTAGTGAAGCTAGTTGTTCACTAGGTGAGCCCTAGGGGACCATATCAAAGCCATACCTCCATGAATTTAATAAGGTACAAAAATGCACACTCACAAGGGCTAGTGAAGCTAGTTTTTCACTAGGTGGGCCCTAAGGAACCATATCAAAGCCATACCTACATGAATTTAATAAGGTACAAAAAGAGAAAATGCAATGCAACTAGAAAAAGTATTTTCAGAGGGATTTTTCTTAACTCATGTGAGGTCTTAATCTTAGGGGACATTGTTCCTAATGTCTCCAAGAGAGGACCAATCAAAGGATAAAAGATTAACAACTTAGGGAATGTAGTGTGTTGCATCACCACTAAGAGGAATGTAATATGCTAAGATAGATCAAGCTCTTGAAGGACATTACTCCCAATGTCGCCACAAAGAGAAAACATATCGCATGAAGGAAGAAAATAACATAAAGGAACATGAAAAATGTAAATCATGTCAAAATAATGCCAATGTATACCCCCACTTTAAAGTAGCCAAACATTATAAAGGAAAAGAGAGTTGTGTAGTACCCCTCCGTTTATGCTTATGCCTTCTGCTGTTATGTTTTCACACTATTAGACTATGATACTTTGTTTGGATATTTTTATCGCTGGTTTTGAGCGATAGTGGATTTATTCTGTGACATGATGATACATTGTACTGTGATATTTGATTTTTGTTATGTTTTGAGGTAGCGTAGATGTTTACTTTCAGTTGATTATTGTTATGTATATGTTTACGATGGACTAACAACTATTTATTTCGTCAGTCTGATGTGACATGTATTGGTGTGGAGAATGGAATCATATCACTCGCTTGCGAGTGCCCTGTGATATCCATGATTTTCTCTGCACGGTGTGTCTGTTCAATGCTTTATATATATATGTATGCATGTTATTGCTTGGTTGTAGGGATTGCAGGTACATAACACCGACTCCACCTGGGTACTCAGGTCTGAGCGTGTCAAGACTCAACGGATACGTTGATTGGGAGATAGTAGTTTGGTTCACCCTAGTCTAGTCTATAACCCGGTCACTGTACTATGCCTGTTTTTAGTTCTGAGTCATAGGTTGTTTTGTCATTTTTTGTTTAGATTAATTGTTTGAAAGTTAAATTTGGTAGATTTTTTATGATAGTTTATTGTGTTTTAAATTATTGTTATTTAAATTAATTTTTAATGTTAAAGAGATTAGTTGCTTGATTATTTAATTAATTAATTAGCTTATTTGGTTAAATGGTTTGATTTTAAAAGATCAAACTTATTTAATTAAATAAATAAATTAATTAAATTAAAATATTAAGTGTGTAAATAGTTTATTTGAAAATTAAATAATTATTTGTGAAAAAGGTATTTTGGTTATTAAATAAATGGTTATATTTTGGAAATTATAAATTTAAATTAAAATAAAAAATAAATGCATGCATTTGGAAATTGTAAATTTAAATTAAATAAATTAAATTGCATGCATATTGAAAATTGGAAGATTGTCGAGAAGTGGTGGGAAGATATTTTGTAACCACTTCTCGACATGTGTGTGGGTGCAATAATTGCTTATGGTTGTTGAAAATTTGTTTACGGAATTTATTGTGGATCTGGGATTGCACAGAGGTTATTGAATTTCCTCACGGGAAAATTATCAGGGCTTTTGCAAAACTTCTCTGTGTGTGCTATTTTGAAATACTGTATATTTGTGGAAAATCTTTTGTTTATATTTTGGATTGGGATTTGTTGTACGGGAAGAGATTAGAAGCTTCAGGCAACAGAGGCAACAGAGATTCTCTTCACCAGTTAGCAAAGGAAATTAGGTAATCCTCTTGTAAAATTTATTTTATTTGTTTTGGAAAGGAAAGCTTCTGTAGATATTTTGTTGTGTGAATTCTTGATGGCTTCAGAAAGCTTCTGTAAAAAAAAAATTCTCTGTTGAAAGTATTTTAAATTTGTAAAGGGAAATATGTGCTTAAAAAGGGAAATGATTCTTCAGGGAATAATTTGGGATATGAAACAAAATGTTTGTGCGTGATTTCATTTGAAAACCCCGTAGAAAATTATTTAATTTCCCTACTGTAAATTTCCAGATGAATTGGAGAATATATATATATGTATATTTACATATTTACACACACACACACACACACATATATATATATATATATTGATTTTCATATATAAATTGTATTGTGAAAGTAATGTAAATGTAATTTAATTAAATTTTTTTTTTAAAAATCGCCGCCGTATAGACGAAATTGTCAGATTGAAGTTTTGTTATATTTTTTTTTAAAATGAGGATTATTATTGTCAAAAATCGCAGGGTTTAAATTCTTTTATACAAAAGAAATTCCGTTTCTATTTTATGTTGACTGTATTTGAAATGTAAGGGCTTATTCATGGGGGCCGTGGGGGTTTTCCCCCACAGTCACCGCCCCTAAGGGAGGCGACGGTGGGAGGTGGCTGCGGCCACTCCCACAGCCACCGCCTCTAAGGGAGGCGATGGTAGGAGTAACTCCCATAGCCTCCGCCCATGCACAAGTCGGCTCGGCTGGAGCCGTCGCCTGCCGAAACCTTTACTACGGCTGGAAGCTGCGAATGTGATAAATTTTGTTTTGTTTTAAATAAACAATGAAATATTCGATGATATGTAATTTGTTTTTATTAAAAGTTTTAAATGCGAATATATATATAATTCGTATTAATTATAAATTCGGCTTATATATATATATATGTATGCATGTATATATGTATATATGTATAAATAGGTGTAAAATAAATATAATTATTTATATATTTATATATATATAAAACTATATTTATTGATTTTTTTTTTTTTTTAAATTCTAGATTGATTTGAAAGTGAATTTTAAATAAGTTGATTTTATTACGTGCAAATTATAATGATTGAAAGGATTTAGTATATCCTAAAGTAGATGTGTTATCTTCTTTCAAAATGCTTTGAATTTTGTTCTTTGTTGGGAAAATTGGGAAAATTTTCAAATGGTCAAATCTTCCAGACTAACTTATTACTGTGGGGATTCTGTTTGTTAAGCTGAAATCATATGTTGGCTAAGATTATGTACATGAAATTAGTTGATACTTAGATATCTGATTTTTGTGAACGTAGACATTGATGTATACTATGAATGGTGTTGAAATTGTCTGATGTATGTTGTACACCTCGTAAACCTTAGTCAGAGAACATAGAATCCTTTGTAATGTTTAGGGGAGTGGCTTTTTGTAAGGGCCGACACACAAAGAGGTGTCAGGGTAACTTACAAAGAGTTAATAATTCAGTGACAACTAAGAACACAGTAGTTAGATTAAAACACTTAACAAGATATTTTGCCTCACTTATGACTCTTGAGCTACTTCAGTATTGAGTATAAGATGAGAAGGCCTGGAATGGCAAATCGGTGTCTTGTTCCTTTAAAAGACATTCGATTCCACAATAGTATGCATTAGGGGGTCGGGTTTCGTAAGAGGTTACCAGGGTAACCCAAGGTTTGGGGGCCGGAACCTAGGAAGAAACACCAGGGTAACCTTTGCATCGTTGTGATGACACTCCACCTAGAATAACAGTTAACCTTGTACTTGTAATGCATTCTATTGTCTAAATCTGGAAGCAATGTAATCATTAGTTTGTTATGTACTAGTGTCTAGGGTTAGTAGATTAGGTCTAGGTAACCTTATTACTATCTCCTAGCCGGGGGGTGGACCTACGGGTACCACATGGTTGGGTGGAACGTGCACCTTACTCTGTTGGGTCCCCAGTTTGATCTTGGAATCGAGAGCTTCATGGATGAAGAGCTCACACTTGGAAACTTATGTGTATTTCAATATTGTATATTGTAAAATTTGTATTTGAAAACATCCCTCAAATGTTGTGAGGTGAACACTTGTAATTGTAATTGTAATTATTATTGAACTACCTCACCATGATGGATGAGTATTGCAATATTCTATCAAATGCAATGTATGGAAAACATGTTTGTACTTTATTATGTTATCTTGAATGGAAATTTCAATGTTATGCAATGTTTATCTTTATGTCATAAATTAATATGTGCAATGCGAAATACTTAAGTCACTTATGGAAACTCAAAGTAGTGTAACGTCACATAGCTTAATGAATGTATGCAACTAATTAACTTAATAATTAAACTTTAAAAAATAAATTATTCCACTATTATACACAAAAGCTACATTCTTAGGTTATTAAGGCGGGGCATTATAGATTGGTATCAGAGCCAAGGTTACAAACATTGGACGCTCTGGGTAATCGCGAGCCCATTAGGTTGACCTAGTACGTAGTGTCGCAACTGTTAGCCTTGGTTGAATAATATCTAAGACAAAATCCTGAACAGTCAGTAGTAGAGGGTTCTCAGATACGTCCATTATTAGAGGAGGTCCTAGCTCGTCTTGGACCTAGACAGGTAGATGACCAGGAGGTTGTCAGAGAGAGAGATAGATCTCCTAGGAGAGTAGAGGACACAGTACATCAGGATTCTATTATTGCTGGTCACATGAGGGATTTACTGAGGGCACGCCCTCCTACCTTTGATGGTTCAGGAGGAGCATTAGAGGCAGAGACCTGGCTATTGGATTTGGGTAGATGCTTCGCCATGCACCCATACGGTAGCAATACCCGTGCGAGATGCGCTATTATGCACTTTAGAGGATTCGCCTCTACTTGGTGGCACCTAGAGGAGCAGAAGCTCCACTTAGATATTGGTTATGTGTCTTGGGAGATGTTTCTCAAGAGGTTTAGAGCTTGGTTCCTATCGGAACACTAGAGGCAGCGTAGGGCTGACGAGTTCCATGATCTACGTCAGTTGGCTCTTTCTATAGAGCAATATGAACGTAGGTTCTACGAACTCAAGCAGTATGCTGGTATTGGCGATGATGAGCCTATGCTAGTACAACACTTCATCAGGGGTTTAAACGCCCGCATCAGTGGTGGTGTCCGAGTCTTTGAGCCAAAGACTATGAGCCTATGCATAGTAGAGGAGAACCTTGTTATGGCTTTAGGTGGGCACACAGGAGTGCAGATTAGGAGTGCTCCTGTAGCAGGTTTTAGTCCACGGGGTGGACAGGCATAGACAGGTGGTTCCTCCAGGAACCAACAGACACCCACAAAGGGTGGGCAGCAACAACAACAACGAACACCTCAAAAGAACAATAACCCTCAACCACAACAACAAAATAGTCCTCAAACAGGAAAGGGTCGTAACTGGTGGCGCAACAAGCGCAATAGGCAGGATCAGCCTGCGCAGAGTGCTCAGTCTACCGTCAGTAGGGGTAGTTTTCAGCAATCCAATGCACCTTCGGGTGGCAGAGGATTCGGCAGAGGCACAGGTTGTTATTCATGTGGAGCAGCGGGGACACATAGCGCTAGGCAGGTGTCCAGAGGAGAGTTCCCCGTTTATGGGCCTCTTCGGTTTTGAAACCCTACGATTGGGAGATGCGGGGACAAAGCACATACGGTATATGTTGTAGTTGTGACATAAGCCGATCACGAACCGCGGTGAGGTGAAACCGGGGTAAGTTTTATGGTGTTGGAGTGTTCCTACTTACTTTTTAACTTTCTGGAATAGCCCGACTCACTTTATTTCACCACCGACCATTGTGAACGTTGTGGTCTTATGGTAAAAAACAAAAGATGGTAAGTGGCAGTTGAATTAGCCTCAGGGGTGAAAGTAGTAGTAGAAAACTTGGTACATAATTGTGAACTTAAAATTGGTGCGTTAACTACCTTAGTAGATTTATATGTTACACCCTTAGGATCGTATGATATAGTTTTAGGTATGGATTGGCTAGCATCTTATCATGCTGTAATTGACTGTGATTAAGACGGTTAGTTGCATTAATGATTTAGGTACGAAAGTGGAAATCGTAGGTATTCAAAGACCTATCTCTTTGCGGATGATATCTGCTATGCAATTAAAGAGATGTCTTCGTCAGGGATGTCAACTATTTGCAACAACAGTTACTGATTTGGAAGAAGGTGAGAGTCGAGAGGTATCTCTTGATAATCATCCTATTCTCAGGGAATTCGCAAATGTGTTTCCCGATGACATTCCTGGAATGCCACCGAAGAGGGATATTGACTTTAGAGTTGACCTAGTTCCTGGAGCTGAGCCTATTTCTAGAGCTCCTTATAGAATGACGACTCAGGAGTTAGAGGAACTTTGTATCCAGTTAGAGGAACTATTAGAAAAGGGTTTCATTCATCCTAGTGTTTCCCCTTGGGGAGCACCTGTCATCTTTGTAAAGAAGAAGGATGGATCTCTTAGGCTGTGCATTGACTATCGTCAATTGAACAAGGTTACGATTAAGAAACATTATCCTTTGCCAAGAATCGATGATCTATTTGATCAAATTAAGGGAGCTAATGTGTTCTCTAAAATCAATTTGAAATCTGGCTATCATCAATTGCGAATAGCTGAAGCATACATTCATAAAACTGCTTTTCGAACTCGTTATGGGCACTACGAATTCACAGTAGTACCATTTGGATTAACGAACGCACCATCAATATTCATGAGTTTAATGAATGGTGTATTTCGTACATACCTTGATCACTTTGTCTTGGTATTTCTTGATGATATTTTGGTTTATTCAAGAAACATGAAGGAACGTGAAGAACACTTGAGACAGGTTTTGCAATGTTTAAGGGAAAATCAATTGTATGCAAACCTGAAGAAGTGTGACTTCTTTCAAACTGAAATAAAATACCTTGGACATGTGATATTTGGAAAAGGTATCATTGTGGATCCTTCAAAGATCCAAGCTATTTTGGATTGGCCCGTGCCTACTAATGTAGGTGAAGTTCGTAGCTTTATGGGTCTAGCTGGCTATTATAGGCGTTTTGTAGAGGGGTTTTCTAGAATCGGTCATCCTATTACTTCTCTTCAAAGGAAAGGGAAGAAGTTTGTTTGGACAGAGCAGTGTCAGTTGGCTTTTCAGATTCTTAAAGAAAAGTTAACTAATGCGCCTATACTCATTGTTCCTGATCCTACTAAGGATTTCGTAGTGTGTACGAATGCATCCTTAGAGGGTTTGGGAGCAGTATTGATGCAAGATGGGTGTGTGATTGCTTATGAGTCTTGCAAACTCAAAGATCACGAATTAAACTATCCCACTAATGACCTAGAACTAGCTGCAGTAGTGCATGCATTAGTTCGATGGAGGCATTTCTTATTAGGTCATCATTTCGAACTTCATACTGATCACCGTAGTTTGCAATACATCTTTACGCAGCCTAACTTGAATGCTAGGCAGAGACGGTGGATGGAGTTCTTGTGTGAGTACGATTTTGAAGTAAGATATGTTCAAGGAAAAGAGAATGTAGTGGCTGACGCTCTTAGTCATCGTTGACATGAGATCTCTGCTACTACTCTTGAAGTAGATTTGAGAGGTCAAATAGTAGCAGCACTTCCTAATGATAGATTATATCAGGAAGTGAGGTCGGAGATTGAATCAGGTAGACCTTTAGAAGGTCGATTTGCAGGGTATGTCCTAGAATTGGATGGTATATTACGGCATTTAGGTCGTATTTATGTACCACATGTTCAGAGTCTTCGTACATTAATTATGACTGAAGCTCATCGAGCTCCGTATTTAGCTCATCCAGGAGTCAAGAAAATGCATGCCGATCTTCAGCAATTGTATTTCTGGCCTGGTATGAAACGTGACATTGCTGACTATGTATCGAGATGTCTTGAATGCCAGCGAGTTAAAGCTGAGCATCAACATCCCGCTGGATTATTGCAGCCACATCTCATTCTTGAATGGAAATGGGATATTATATCCATTGACTTTGTTGTAGGGTTACCTACGTCATTACGTCGACATGATGCCATTATGGTAACTGTTGACCAATTGACTAAAGTAGCTCACTTCTCTCCAGTACGTTCATCATACAATGCTTCATCCGTAGCTAGGATATTTATGGAGGACATCGTTAGGTTACATGGAATTCCTCATAGGATTATATCGGATAGAGATCCTGTATTTACTTCAGCCTTATGGACTTCATTACAGCGTGCTTTAGGTACCCAGTTGAACTTTAGTTCAGCGTATCATCCTCAAACTGATGGACAAACAGAGAGAGTTAACCAAATATTAGAGGATATGCTTAGGATGTACGTGATGGACCAACAATCACATTGGGAGGATTATCTATATTTAGTAGAATTTGCTTACAACAACGGATATCAGAGTTCTATAGGTATGCCACCATTTTAGGCATTATACGGTCGCCCTTGTTGAACTCCATTAAGTTGGGATCGACTAGAGGATAGAGTGTTATTTGGACCTGAGATGCTTCGAGATATGGAGCAATAGGTTGACCGTATTAGAGAACATTTGATAGCAACTCAGGATAGGCAAAATAAATATGCCGATGCACATAGGATAGATCGACAGTTTGTTGTTGGTGATAGAGTGTTTCTTTGAGTGCGACCGCGAAAGAGTCCAATCCGTTATGGAAAAGGCTCTAAGCTTGCGCCTCGTTTCGTTGGACCATTCGAGATTTTAGAGAGAATTGGTCCTGTGGCGTATCGACTCGCCTTACCACCCAAATTGTCTTGTATTCATGATGTTTTTCATGTTTCAGTTCTTAGACCATATCGTCCCGACATATCTCATGTACTTGATTGGAATGCGTTATAGGTAGAGGATGGGCAGCTGGCTTTGGAGCCTGTGGCCATTCTACAGCGCCGGACACTCGGTCTCAGGGGTCGAGACGTTGATCAGGTGAGGGTCCAATGGGATCCTAGCCATGAGGCTTCTGCTACCTGGGAGGATGCGACACGCATGAGGGAACTTTATCCCTATCTGTTCGCAGGCTTTCAGGAGCAAGCCTGATCCTAGGGGGGAGGATGTAGTACCCCTCCGTTTATGCTTATGCCTTTTGCTGTTATGTTTTCACACTATTAGACTATGATACTTTGTTTGGATATTTTTATCGCTGGTTTTGAGCGATAGTGGATTTATTCTGTGACATGATGATACATTGCACTGTGATATTTGATTTTTGTTATGTTTTGAGGTAGCGTAGATGTTTACTTTCAGTTGATTATTGTTATGTATATGTTTACGATGGACTAACAGCTATTTATTTCATCAGTCTGATGTGACGTGTATTGGTGTGGAGAACAGAATCATATCACTCGCTTGCGAGTGCCCTGTGATATCCGTGATTTTCTCTGCATAGTGTGTCTGTTCAATGCTTTATATATATATGTATGCATGTTATTGCTTGGTTGCAGGGATTGCAGGTACATGACATCGACTCCACCTAGGTACTCAGGTCTGAGCGTGTCAAGACTCAATGGATACGTTGATTGGGAGATAGTAGTTTGGTTCACCCTAGTCTAGTCTATAACCCGGTCACTGTACTATGTCTGTTTTTAGTTTTGAGTCATAGGTTGTTTTGTCATTTTCTATTTGGATTAATTGTTTGAAAGTTAAATGTGGTTAATTTTTTATGATAGTTTATTGTGTTTTAAATTATTGTTATTTAAATTAATTTTTAATGTTAAAGAGATTAGTTGCTTGATTATTTAATTAATTAATTAGCTTATTTGGTTAAATGGTTTGATTTTAAAAGATCAAACTTATTTAATTAAATAAATAAATTAATTAAATTAAAATATTAAGTGTGTAAATAGTTTATTTGAAAATTAAATAATTATTTGTGAAAAAGGTATTTTGGTTATTAAATAAATGGTTATATTTTGGAAATTATAAATTTAAATTAAAATAAAAAATAAATGCATGCATTTGGAAATTGTAAATTTAAATTAAATAAATTAAATTGCATGCATATTGAAAATTGGAAGATTGTCGAGAAGTGGTGGGAAGATATTTTGTAACCACTTCTCGACATGTGTGTGGGTGCAATAATTGCTTATGGTTGTTGAAAATTTGTTTACGGAATTTATTGTGGATCTGGGATTGCACAGAGGTTATTGAATTTCCTCACGGGAAAATTATCAGGGCTTTTGCAAAACTTCTCTGTGTGTGCTATTTTGAAATACTGTATATTTGTGGAAAATCTTTTGTTTATATTTTGGATTGGGATTTGTTGTACGGGAAGAGATTAGAAGCTTCAGGCAACAGAGGCAACAGAGATTCTCTTCACCAGTTAGCAAAGGAAATTAGGTAATCCTCTTGTAAAATTTATTTTATTTGTTTTGGAAAGGAAAGCTTCTGTAGATATTTTGTTGTGTGAATTCTTGATGGCTTCAGAAAGCTTCTATAAAAAAAAAATTCTCTGTTGAAAGTATTTTAAATTTGTAAAGGGAAATATGTGTTTAAAAAGGGAAATGATTCTTCGGGGAATAATTTGGGATATGAAACAAAATGTTTGTGCGTGATTTCATTTGAAAACCCCGTAGAAAATTATTTAATTTCCCTACTGTAAATTTCCAGATGAATTGGAGAATATATATATATATATATATGTATATTTACATATTTACATATATATATATATATTGATTTTCATATATAAATTGTATTGTGAAAGTAATGTAAATGTGATTTAATTGAATATTTAAAAAAAAAATCGCCGGCGTACAGACGAAATTGTCAGATTGAAGTTTTGTTATATTTTTTTAAAAAAATGAGGATTATTATTGTCAAAAATTGCAGGGTTTAAATTATTTTATACAAAAGAAATTTCGTTTGTATTTTATGTTGACTATATTTGAAATGTAAGGGCTTATTCATGGGGGCCATGGGGGTTTTTCCCCACAGTCACCGCCCCTAAGGGAGGCGACGGTGGGAGGTGGCTGTGGCCGCTCCCACAGCCGCCGCCCCTAAGGGAGGCGACGGTGGGAGTAACTCCCATAGCCTCTGCCCATGCACAGGCTGGCTCGGCTGGAGCCGTCGCCTGCCGAAACCTTTACTGCGGCCGGAAGCTGCGAATGTGATAAATTTTGTTTTGTCTTAAATAAACAATGAAATATTCGGTGATATGTAATTTGTTTTTATTAAAAGTTTTAAATGCGAATATATATATAATTCGTATTAATTATAAATTCGGCTTTTATATATATATGTATGTATGTATATATGTATATATGTATAAATAGGTGTAAAATAAATATAATTATTTATATATTTATATATATATATAACTATATTTATTGATTTTTATTTTTTTAAAATTCTAGATTGATTTGAAAGTGAATTTTAAATAAGTTGATTTTATTACGTGCAAATTATAATGATTGAAAGGATTTAGTATATCCTAAAGTAGATGTGTTATCTTCTTTCAAAATGCTTTGAATTTTGTTCTTTGTTGGGAAAATTGGGAAAATTTTCAAATGGTCAAGTCTTCCAGACTAACTTATTACTGTGGGGATTCTGTTTGTTAAGCTGAAATCATATGTTGGCTAAGATTGTGTACATGAAATTAGTTGATACATAGATATCTGATTTTTGTGAACGTAGACATTGATGTATATTATGAATGGTGTTGAAATTGTCTGATGTATGTTGTACACCTCGTAAACCTTAGTCAGAGAACATAGAATCCTTTGTTATGTTTAGGGGAGTGGCTTTTTGTAAGGGCCGACACACAAAGAGGTGTCAGGGTAACTTACAAAGAGTTAATAATTCAGTGACAACTAAGAACACAGTAGTTAGATTAAAACACTTAACAAGATATTTTGCCTCACTTATGACTCTTGAGCTACTTCAGTCTTGAGTATAAGATGAGAAGGCCTGGAATGGCAAATCGGTGTCTTGTTCCTTTAAAAGACATTCGATTCCACAATAGTATGCATTAGGGGCTGGGTTTCGTAAGAGGTTACCAGGGTAACCCAAGGTTTGGGGGCCAGAACCTAGGAAGAAACACCAGGGTAACCTTTGCATCGTTGTGATGACACTCCACCTAGAATAACAGTTAACCTTGTACTTGTAATACATTCTATTGTCTAAATCTGGAAGCAATGTAATCATTAGTTTGTTATGTACTAGTGTCTAGGGTTAGTAGATTAGGTCTAGGTAACCTTATTACTATCTCCTAGCACGGGGGGTGGACCTACGGGTACCACATGGTTGGGTGGAACGTGCACCTTACTCTGTTGGGTCCCCAGTTTGATCTTGGAATCGAGAGCTTCATGGATGAAGAGCTCGCACTTGGAAACTTATGTGTATTTCAATATTGTATATTGTAAAATTTGTATTTGAAAACATCCCTCAAATGTTGTGAGGTGAACACTTGTAATTGTAATTGTAATTATTATTGAACTACCTCACCATGATGGATGAGTATTGCAATATTCTATCAAATGCAATGTATGGAAAACATGTTTGTACTTTATTATGTTATCTTGAATGGAAATTTCAATGTTATGCAATGTTTATCTTTGTCATAAATTAATATGTGCAATGCAAAATACTTAAGTCACTTATGGAAACTCAAAGTAGTGTAACGTCGCATAGCTTAATGAATGTATGCAACTAATTAACTTAATAATTAAACTTTAAAAAAAAATTTATTCCACTATTATACACAAAAGCTACATTCTTAGGTTATTAAGGCGGGGCATTACAAGTTGCCCCCCAAAAACACATAAGATATCTATGGATTCGGGGTCAGTATCTATCTTTGTTGAAATGATATTAAAGAGCTCAAAAATGTCATCATAGAAGAGACATAGGGTGTCTCAACGCCTTGCATCATCCCCAAAAGGAAAAAATGGGACAAAAATGAAAGAAAAAGATAAGATAAGAAAAATATTTTGGGTGAATATGGAAGAGACATAGGGTGTCTTGATGCCTTGCATCATCCCCAAAAGGAAAACACAAGACAAAAATGAAAAGATAAATGAAAATAAAGGGTAAAGACCAATGAAAAGGAAAAAATATTACAACATATAGAAGAATGAAGGTACAAATAGAGGAATGCATATAGAGAGGAAACATCAAAAAATATGGGGGATCACATCACACACATGCAATCAAACAAAAAGAAAGAAAAAAGACTAGTAAAGCACATGCCAGTCAACCATCCAGTAGGTCATCCACATCCCAGTCTTATTCAGTATATGCAAAATGCAGATCACTGGCGAGAGGGACAACATCAAGTGTTGCAGTAGGAGATTCACCAGGTTCAACATGTGGTGCATCACTCGGTTTAGGAGGATCATCACGGTTGTTATCATTTAAGCTCATAGAAGAGGAAATAAAAAATTCAGCTCATTATGCACTTGCTCATCAATTTTAGTTGTTTCCTCATCTTCATCCAAGTTAACCACAACAGGAGGACAAATGATAATATAAATAGAAGGTGTTGGTCCTTGTGTTGGAGACATAGGATCTGTCGGTTATGGTAAGGGAGGGAGCTCATTGTTTATTGCTTCTGTCAAGTTCAAATTTTTATTTTCAATGTTGTTCTCTTCATTCATCTTTTGAGCAATAGCACAATGTCTACACCTATGTTCTCTAGCATTTTTGTTTCTTTTATTATATTTTTCAAGTCACGTTTGTGTAGGAGCGGGTTTTTCAACCATAGGTTCCTTTTCTTCTTTTGAGGGAAGAACGAAAGAAACCATGGGAGGTTGCTCAACCACTTTCTCTTTGGATTTATAAATTTTATTAGGAGGTGGATTAGGACTTGTTTGGTTTTCTCTTGGTCTTTTGTAGGAAATAGGGAAAGGATTTTTGATGGATGGGTCTTAGTTTATTGGAAGGGATTTAGGATCAATATTATTTTCTTCAAGTGGTGGAGGAAAATTCTCAAGGGATAATTTGGATATGCATTTTTCTATAAAATTTTTGTAGGATAGGAAAAGGAAGTTCTCAGGGTCTTATAGGTTATATGGGCTCAGGCCAAAAATAATCTAAGAAGAAATTTCCACAGGAAGATAGAGGTCTAAAGCCACTATAGTTCACAGTGAATATTTCAATGTCGACTAGAAACTTTAAGCACTTATGGATAACGAATGGGACCACATTCATGGAGTGAAGCCATTTGTAGCCTAGCTTCACAAAAAATTGATCCAAATTAGAGATGATAGAGAATGATACATTTAATTTCTTTGGTCCTACTTGTAAAGGGAGTGTTATTGATCCCATCGTAGCACAAAAAAAACCATCATGCATTTTAATCCATACTTTCGGTATCATATCTATCTTGAGTGAGTTCATGCACATATAATAGTTCTTCTATGATCACATTATCTCCATAGATGGGATCAATTAAAATCCTAGGAGTGGGCTTGTTATTGATTTTTTTGGCTACGTAAAGAGGACCATCAGGTATGTTTTTGATTATTTCTTCTGAAGAGAAAGTAATGTCAATAGGAATTTTGGTTTGTTGTTTATGAGGATCGATGTCAATCACTCCTATCATTGTATTAATAGGACTTTGGTCACTAGTATCCATAGGAGTTTTTTCATCATCATCCATAGGATTTTGTTTGTTATTGATCATTTTATCATCATCTGTGTCAACATTCATCACATTAGGCTTAGTTTCACCAGCCTTAACAAATGAAATATTGTGGTTAGGCATGGGATTGGTAAAGATTATCAAGTTTTGGTTAGGAGGAGCTACAGATTTATTACCTTTTTCATTCACACCTTCAATTTGGTTATGATTGGAATCAATGAGTTCTTGCATAAGATATTTAAGATGCTTGTAATGTTTTGTATCATGTCCTTTTTGTTGGTAATAAGCACAATAGGAATTGTGTCTAAAGCTCAGAGGTAACAAATTGCTAGGGTCAAGAGGTCGAACGACAGGTAAGGTAAGCATTTTTTTTGTGTAATAGTTGATTCATGATGTTGTGAAGTGTGTTGGGTAAGGGAGTAAATTGTCTTTGTGGATCCCCAAAGATATAAGGATTACTCTTTTTTATAGTAGCTACTTGGGTATCAACTTGTCGGGTAGGTTGGGAGGTGGAATTAAGTTGAAGGAAATTTTTGTTTTATCTTTTGAAAGGCTAGTAGGTGTTTTGGTTTGAAGATTCAAACTTTTTAGGATGGGTAGAGGTGGGTTTGGGTTCAAAACTACCCATGGAATTCTGATAATCTCAAAGAGCAGTGCATAAGTGCATGAAGGAAGGGAATCTCATCATGGTAAGCTTGTCTCGTGTCTTACTTTGTAAATTTTCTATGAACATCTTTTGAAGGCGATAATCAAGAATCTTCACACTAATTTGGGAATAAAGCGATTGGTAACGTGAAATAAAGTTAGTTACTTTTTCACCCTCATTTTGGTTACATCTCATCAAATCAGCTAATGTCATTTAAGAAACCATATGCACTTGTAAATGGTTAATAAAGGCTTTAAAAAT
The DNA here is from genome assembly GCA_007258455.2 of Sequoia sempervirens. Taxonomy (NCBI): domain Eukaryota; kingdom Viridiplantae; phylum Streptophyta; class Pinopsida; order Cupressales; family Cupressaceae; genus Sequoia; species Sequoia sempervirens. The sequence goes on along the minus strand of VDFB02161430.1, from coordinate 80,685 downwards.
TTCATTAAATGAACGAATTGAGTTATTTAGTAATGTGGAAAACTAGTCCAAGGCAATGTCTTTCAAGGATCAGGAAAAAAGCTTAGCCAAAAGTTTGTCCTCAAGGATAAAATCACTACACAAAGTAGTAAAGGCATTAACATGATTAGCATGATCTCCCTTTCCTCCATATTTCTCAAATCTAGGGATCTTTATACCTTGTGGCACCAGAGTTCTCAATATCTCCAAAGATAGTGGGTTGATTTTGACATAGTATGAAGGTCGACCATTTTGATTTTGATTTATGGTGGAAAATTGATGTTGAATGGATGAAAGGCTTCGTAAAAGGTGATTAATGATAGAATCATTTCTTGTGGTTTGAGATGGAGGTGAATACGATGGTGGTGTGTATGTGTTGGAAGGACCAGTGAATGGATTGCTTATAGGAGGAGATATAAGATTAGATGACACATAGGTATAAGGAGCACTAGTGGAAATGTTTGAGGTAGGGAAGACAATGCTAGTTGGTTACAGATCGTTGTGGTCACTTGAGGATTTGTATACGTGGGAATGTAGGTCATGGTTGAAGGGGGAGGAGTTTGAATTCCACCCCGATTTTGCACATTGTTTGAAGTTTGAGCACCATTGGTTGTGGAAGGAAGATGTTTTCCAAATATTTGAGATATATTACACATAACTTCTAGTCCTTCATTAATTTCCATCATGTGGTGGATAAAATCTATTGTAGGTATAATAGTGTTGTAAAAATTTTCAGTACTCACGCTATCTTGTAAATGGGATAGGTCTTCATGCATTTTCATTATGTTCTCTTCAGGTATATGATCAACCATTGTTTGAAAACTTGGCATAACACTTGTAGGTAAGGTAGGCATAGAAAAAGAGGTATCAAAAGTATGGTCCATACCTAGAGAACTAATACCAACACTAGAAGTAAGAGAGCTAGATAACCCAAGATCCACAACAAATGTTTTATCACAGGATGCCATGAGTCTCCCTCTTCATCTCACCATAGTATTAGTAGTAGGACACCAAGTAGTACATATCATGCAAGGGATAAACCAAAGAAAGTGTTATCAACACAATATCCTATTCTTGCAATTACACTTGAGATGAAAGAAAATGAAATGACAACAATTCTACAAACTGTAACAAAAAATTGAAAGTAGCAAACAAAAGCATAGAAAAGAAATTTCAAACCCTAAGAATTAGAAAGTCAAAGTCAACAGGGACTAAGACACTATTAAGGGCGTCTTGGTCCTACTGGTGAAATTCTAAGGTTCTAGGGATTGGAACAAACAACAAACAACAAAAAGAGGGTTATGAGCCAGAAACCCATAGAGGGACTAAGATGCTAGGAAGGGAGTTTTAGTCCCAGTAAAGTTTTTTGTTAGAAAAACAACAAATTATGGATTGTTTACAGTGTTCACAAGTTTCCTATTCAGGGAGCTGATGTTTAGAAACGAAAAATTATGCAAATGAATGCGAGAAAAAGTAACTAGTGGCAAGCAATTGGATGAAATTTTGTCAATTTTGAATGCAATAACAATGTTTTTAAATGCAATTAGTATGATGAACAATGCACTTTTTAGTTTTTCAATGAGATAAGATGATACAAGAAAGCAAAAATGCAACCGACATGCACTTTCACTAATGCAAATATGAGAAACCCTAGATGCGCTTTCACTAAATATGAGAAACCCTAGATGCACTTTCACTAATGCAAGATGCAATTGAAGAATGAATAAAACCTAGATCTAGGAATTTAATGAACTTAAAATTAGAAAATGAATGCTCTAAAATGTCGGGTTCACCAAAATGAACAATGGGAAAATGGGTGCTTTATAACCTAGGTCATAGAACACCACTATTCTCCAATTGTCATTCAAGGATGTCCTAGGAATCCAAATTGGATTGACTATCAACCTTAAAGGTCAGTCAATTCTCAACAAGGAAGACCTAGGAGGGGGTTATTTAGGCTTTTAGGGGTTCACCACCAAGCTAAAGCTTGGAATAGACAAGTAAGCATTCAACTCACAAAACCTAGTAATGCAAGCTAAATGAAGGATGTAAATGATGAAATTAAGCAATAGAAAGTTAGAATGTGTGTACCTGGGAAGTATGGAAATGTGATGAGGATTCCAAAAATGTAAAAATGTTATCAAAAAGTGCTATGGAGGACTAAGACACCCTTGTTGTTGACTTAGTCTCGTTGCTATTTTTTGGGGCAAATACGAAATCTTCAGATGCCAGAACCGGATTCGAAAGAATCTCTAAAAAAATACATTCAGGGGGACTAAGATGCCCTAGGTGGTGACTTATTCCAATCTAAAATTTCTGAAATCTCCAAATGTGGTCCTGAGGCTCAGTTTCTGCACTTCATTCTTCTTAGATCTTAGGTCCTGAATCTTCCATATTTAGCTTGTAGGTTAGTTTATGTGAACATGACAACTTTTCAATGTAACTTTGCAACTTTGCACTTCAAATGATCTTCAAGTCTTCGACCTAAATCTACAATCACAAACATGAAAGAGAGGAAAAAATTCTTGATTGTTGGTGAATGGGGGTTTTCCTTGGTTAAACCTCTTGTTGGTAATTCAAACTTGGAATGAAATGAAATGAAGTGAAAGGAAATGATGAATGAACAAAGTGCTATGTTGCAACTCACCAAACCCTTGTTATGAAGTCTACAAACTTGTGTGAGATGGATAGCTTGAATTAAGATATTGAATCAAATGAATGCTTGATAGATCTTGTATTGAATTGCTTGCTTGAATCAAAACCCTACATCACAAATGTTAGCTCAAAAACACACATGATGAAAGAATATCCTTGATATGATTCTTGAATCTTGATGATGGCTCCAAATGCTTGATGAATTTCTCTTGAATATGCTTGAATGCTTGAATGCTTCGATGATTAGATTGCTTAGATATCAAAATGAGAGAAAGGAACCTTGCATTTATACTTATTCATGCTTAATATCCCAAAATTACACCACAAAAAGTTGACATATGAATTCATTAATTAAAGGAGGCTAAATCCCAAAAATACCTTAAGGGAGACTAAGATGGCCTAGGTGGCGTCTTAGTCCTGAGGCATGAAACTTGGGGAACAAAATCCAAAAATGGGCCCATTTAAGGTGCACTTGAAATCAGGGTCCCGAGACCTTTGGGGGAAAAAGACGCCCTAGGTGGCATCTTAGTCCCGACCCAAAAATCAGGGACACACAGCCATAACGATTAAATTATCATTTCCCCTTTGATGTTTGTTGGGATGAGCCATAAAAATATATAGTTTATTAGGCTTTTGGATGAAAAATAGGACCAATTAAGACATAAATAAGGATAAACAAAGCAAGGCGGGCCCAAACAATTGTGAAAATGCAAGAGTATGCATTTTCCTACACTACACTTAAAATAACAAATCATAAACTACTTAATGCAAATAAAATGATTATGAAATGATGAAAAGATGCTTAGACTAACAAATCTTAAACAACTTAATGCAAATGAAATGATTATGAAATGATGAAAAGATGCTTAGAATAATAAATCCTAAAAAATTTAATGCAAATGAAATGGATATGAAATGATGAAAATATGCTTAGAATAGTAAATCATAAAGAACTTAATGCAAATGAAATGATCATGTAATGGTGAAAAGATGGATAGATGATAGGTGTAACCCTAGTGCACTATCCAAAACTGAGCCAACTTGATGGGGAATGTAATATGGGGACACACTTTCACATTCAAAACACTATGATTAGGAATGAGATAATAGGAATGGAGATGAAATATGAGGGAATGGGAATGATATATGGTAGGATGGGGGATTGAGAAATTTTATGTTATGTATTATGTTGCCATGTAGTGAGCACTTAATTTTATATAACATGGGGTACTATGCACCAAGGTATGAGGAACCAAGGTGACTTTGTATCGCATGCATAGGATTGACACAACAAACAAGAAAGGTTAGTCGAACATATCACAAATTCCAAAGGGGATTTGTTGGGGCCAATGTTGGAAAACCACAAACACATGAGGATTCCCCAGTGTAACACAATATCTTGATGGATCTTGGTGGGTACAACACAAGACAACCAAGAAAACACAATCACAAAAAGCTAAAATATGACCCTATTTCTACTAGTCAAAGCACACAATGATATGGTGGATCGTGGTGAGCCCGAGTCTAGGTATAGTAGGAAGCTCAAAAGATTAAAAAAATGCCAAAAGCACCAATAAATAACAATAAATCTCAATACCCTAACATTTCCATAACATGCTAGTATAATTTAGAATAAATAGATATTGAACAAATATGTCATAATTTAGCATAAATTTAAATGAAATGATAAATATATACTTCATATAATTGTCATCTTGCTTATTTTTATTAATTATTACTAATTATGGTATTTTGATAGAGAAATGGCCACATGATATTATAATACAATCATATATCTAACTATGACTACCATCATGGAAAGTAAGATTGCAAGAAATAAACCTATATCATGTTATTATTTATAATTCAACCATTCTAAAGTGAATATACATTCAAATTTAAATGTTTAAAGTGGAAAACATGCACATAAGGAAAAAATATATTGTATATTGACTTATAGTCATCATGGAGAGTAAGACTATCAATCACACCTTTGTGTGCAATTGGTATGTCGAAGAGGTGTGGAAGGTCAATTAGATAAAAAATTAGTTTTATTTTGAATACATTTATGCATTTTTTCCCTTTAGTAGAAAATATATTTGACAATAATATATAATTTGAAAACTCTTGTGATCTAATTGAAGGAGACACTTTTCCACACATTTCCCTAATACCACATTACCTTAAATTTTGCATGCACTGAGCAACGTTTTCCACATCAAAATGTTTAGTTGCAAGGGTAGTGCATGAATGAATACTTCTAATTGATCAACCTATCCACCCCAACAAAGAAGGTCAATAATATAGGAATAGTGTTCCATTCTTGTTGTAATACCATATTCTATTCTCATTAAATCAAAGTACTTCCATCCCTCATCCAGAAAGCCTATGTGGTTGCATGCAGAGAGAAGTCCAATAAATGTTATGTGGTTTGGATGCACACTCACATCTTGCATTTATTCAAAGAGTAGGAGGGCCTCCTTTCCATGTCCATGTTGAGCACTTGCTGCAAGCATTGCATTCCATGAGACAATATTGTGTTCAAGCATTTTGGAAAACATTTATCTTGCATCCTCTATGCTACTAGACTTGGAATACATAGTAACAAAATAATTATGTACAAAAACATGTAAATCACCTCTAGGTTTGATTGCATGAGTGTGAAATTGCCTCCCTTGTTCCAAAATGGCCAAATTGGCACACATATTGAGAATGCTAGCAAAGGTGAAAAAATCTGGCATCAAGACTACCTGAAGTATTTGAACAAAATGTTTCAGAGCTTCCTCATCGTATTCATTTTGGGGATATCCTACGATCATTGCATTCCATGAGACAACACCTACTTCAAGGATTGTTTCATACACTTTAATAAAACTCTCTACATATCCATATTTTGCATACATTGTGACTAGAGAAGTTCCTACACATATATTTGATTGGAATCCAGCTTTGATTAATAGTGCATGGACCTTCTTTCCTGGATCCAAGGCTTCTAGGCTAGTGCATGCACTGAGGACACTATTAATTGTGAATTGGTTTATCTTCATGTGTGCTAGTTGTATTTGTTCAAGATGTAGTCAAAACTCTTTAATGCACAATTGATGTTGACCATATGCAACAATCATCACGACCTATGAGACAAAATTCCTCTCAATAATTCTCTCAAACAAGTTACAATGTATCAAATACTTAAAGTTGTAATGCATTCTAAATTTTTTGGTACATTTGAAAGGAGAGATCAGAGTAGTCAAGATTCTAAAGCTTGAACAAGACAATTAAAGCCCAAAGTAACCTTGAGAGACAATGTCTTTAAACAAGACAATTCAAGATTAGTAAAGTTATTTCAATTGAGCTAAAGAGGAATGCCAAGGTGTATACTGTATGGATAGGATAAAAAGTTGTAATCCAATGAATACTGCAACTCCTGATGTCATAGAAAACAAATTCACTAAATGGGAGCAACATGATGAGGACCGCAGGACATGCACCTCAAAAAAATTGCAATCCTCAAGCCAAGGTTCAAAAGCCTTCTGAAACTTTCATTTTAACCAAAAGTATAGAATTAGCTCATTAATGACTAGATTAAATTGTACCACATAATTTGAAAAATATAACCAAAATAAAATAAAAGTTCACTTTCAATTTTCTATTAGTAAAACATGGTATATATTTTCAAAGAGTAAACAAACATTTACATAAAAGATTGCATGATCATTTTCCACAATAAAAAATAGTTCAAAATTTGAAGAATGGCGATTTTTTTATCATGTTCTCCATCACTATATTTTCACTTGAGTGATTTGTAAAATCCATCACCAAATAAAAATCACTGATCAGCCAATGGGGAACCAAAAAGAAATGCTTCTCACATTATATCCAATCCCTCAAATTGACCCAACAAAACTGTATGCCTAGTCCAAAAATTATAAATTGGATTTTCTTCTACTACCTACATTAATCTCACACCATATCCCATAACTATTAAAAAACACTTCTTGAATTTTCTTGTGTTGTGTATTCATCAGACATCATTACATCCCAAACTCAAATCAAAATTAAAACTCAATAAAATCATAAAGTTGCTCATTCTGTTCACCTTCATGTTGAATGTGGTCTCTTATATAGCTTGGAAAGGGCACATCCTTCATTATTAAGCAATGAACGTGCATAGAAAGGGGACGTATTCCTCCACTAGGATTGCAACAATAAGGATAAATAGTAAAAGGGAAAAAATTAATAGCACATGAAGGAGCCACACCCAATAGAGCCAATGTAATACCCCTCGTGTTGCCGATACCCTTTGATACTTTGTGATACTCTTATGTGTTGGTTTGGTACTTGGTTTGTGATGGTGAATTAGTTCACCGACTTAGTTGTGTGTGTGGATTCATAGTTTGGTTGGTTTGCTACACTTGACATTACTTATGATGTTTGATGATACTCTATGTGGTGATTATATTATTTGCTTATGCTATGGTTTCCTTTAATAATATATGTGGTGATGTGATTCTATGCTACTATGTTTTTTGATGTGTTTTCTAGTGAGTCTTGGTGAAAGGACGAAGTAGCATCACTCGCTTGCGAGCGCCCTGCTACCCTGCGACTTCCTTTCATGGTGTGTCTGCAATGGAGATTTACATGCTACATGACATTTATTTGTATGCATGAATTGCAAGAATAAAGTCTCGATTCCACTTGCTTCGGTAGGATAGGGCGAGCATTAAATTAACCCAATGGGTACGATGTTGAAAAAGGAAGTTGATAAGGAAGTGTCCCCATCCCAAGTCCGTTGCCTCGTTGTGAGTTTTGTGGTGTCATGGTTTTGGTCTTGTCCTTGTCTTTGTATTGTTTGATTGTTGTTTATTTATTTTATTGTGGTTGGTTGTTATTTAATTTATCTTTATTTTAAATGAGATTAATAAATGTTATTTTGTGGATATGATTAATTGTGAGTAATTGTAATTTAGTTAAATGTTGAATTTAAATATTGTAAATTAAAAGTATTTAATTAATTAAAAGGTGTAATCTAACTAATTTTAATAAATAATATTTGTGATAATTATAAATTATCTTTTTCAAGATATTAAAATTAGAAAATCAGAGGATAATATCTTGTGAGGATAAATGCGAAATTAATGAATTTTAATTAATTTTGTGAGATAAATGTGAGCTTTGAAAGCAAGAAAAGAACCAATGCATGCTTTAGATTTTTGGTGAAAAAAAAAGAGTTAGTTTTATTTTTACTTATTAATATTTTGGTGAGAAGAGAAAAAAAAGAGGGGATTACAGTTAAAAGAAAAAAAAAAGGTCGTTTGAGGAAGGGGTTGAAAGAAATAGTGAATAGGGAATAGTAGATCATTATTAATTGTTTTGAAGAAATTGAAGCTGCGAATTTGAGGAATGTAATCTCAGTATCAATCTTCAACGGTGTGATTCGTTTAAATGAGGTTGGCTCTGTTTTGTCCCTTGTTTCGCTTCTCTGAATAATGCCATTGAATTTTCTCTCTTGCTTGTTGAAAAACAACTACTTGATTTTATAGTGTTTCTTTACAAATTTTATCTTGTGAAACATGTTTGTCTCTTTCCATAGCATGGGTATGCTTTATTGTTGCTATTATCGCACTTTATCCAGTTGCTAGGTAATGTGTTGTCTCTGGTAATGTTTCTTTTAAATACTTTGTGTCTTGTTGGTAAAGCCATGATCTATCAAACACTATTATGTTTGTATTCCATACAAAAAGGCATTGAACTGCATAGTTTGCACTTGGCTCATTGTGGCACTTGCATAAGGTTGCCTGTTATAACAATTGTTTTGTTGCTTTATCTCCTCGTTGGAATCCGATTTATTGCTCGTAGTATCGTGCTTGGCCCAGGCGACTTAGATCATATGCGCCTCCCTTTGTTTAACCATCGATTTAGGTAGGACTTACTTATTCCCCTTCGAGCATATTGATGTTGTAGATAGGTTTGCCATTCCATAGCTTTTCTTGGTAGAATAATAATGGGATTCCCTATGTATGAATTAGCCTTAGGAGCTCACTGCAGATTTTAATATACCTTGCCAACAGATTTACATATTTGATGCACTTATTTTATGCTTGTTTTTGTAACTCCGCATAAGGCGAATTACCTCTAGGTGTTGTGTTTTCTTTACTTGTCATGCATTCAAAATAGTTTTAATTAGGAAATCAATACTGTGTCTTCTATTATTGAGTTGCAAGTGCGACCTTCGTTGAATGAAGTAGGTGTTATGTATATTATGGCCAAAGCATTCCTCTTTACTGTAGGGTTTGTTCCTTATCCTCGGCCTATATTCATATATGATCCACTTTATATGTAATGCAATAAAGGGTACTGTTGTCTGAAATGTGCACAACCCCATTCTCTATACTCCCGTGGCTGCATGCACCTTGGACATAAGAAAATCTTACAATGTTGGTGGTGTTCCAGAGTGTTTCATTAATACAATTATTTTGAGAGCTTCTTTTCAAAACAATCTATTTTGTGCTTATTCTGCAACCACTTCGATCCACTCCTTGAGTTAGTCACCTCTTCTCAGCCGAGCCTTCTTTCTCTTCCTCCATCAGTTGTTTGTTAATCCTGTACACAGTTTCCCTGTCAACATAAATATACATTTATTCGCATTCAGTTTAATATATTTATCTACAGGAAAAGCTTGAAATCTGTGGTTAGAATTTTGTATAATATTCGATTATGTTATGTATAGCTAATATATGCGTATATATATATATATATACCTAATGATATGATTGTAGATGCAATATAAGAGATGTAGAAAAAGAGTAATCTAAAGTTGGAAATAAAATGACTTCTCTACCATTGATAGCATACACCATAAGGGTACTGACTTAACATTCATACAAGGTCTATATATTGATTCAATAAATTTTGGGTTTTAGTTTTATTTTATTGTTTTGTTATAGAGTTGCATTAGTTGCAATCCCTAGAACACCAACCTATATTATGACTAAGTAGGTAATGGAATAGAAGTGAACCTATATCACTGTCAGTAAGCATATTCTGTGCAAGAAGAGTAATTATTGGCCTTGAACCCTTTTTATTTAATATTACGTATCTCTCTCTCCCATGCTTATACTAGTTTATTTTATAATGGAACCATTGTTCCGTGATATGCATTTATAAGTAGAATGTTGTAGAACTTGTGTGCATCAATGTTGAAGTTAAATTATGTGTTTCTTTGCATGAATATATAATATATGGTTGAAATTAAGAGATTGTGGCATGTCTTTGGCATAAATGACATATATTAGGTTTTGTTAGATTAGGATATCGTGACTTAGTTAATGAGATATACTTAAATTGATTAAGGAATAGAGAAGAGTTGTAAAGATGCATCATTTAATCATTCTTTTTTTTTAATGTGTAATTTGGTATTTCTATATGTATGTGGGTGTGTGTATGTTTGTACATGTATAAATATGTTAGTCACAACATAGTTTGATTATATATATATATATGAATGCTTGTTTCTTAAATTATGAGAAATGATTAGTGTGGCCTAGTATTTAATTAAGGAAGTAGTTAGTAGATTAGAAAATTAGTTACGAATAAAAGAGAATTGATTTTATTATATGTAGTCAAATAAGGATTTATTTAATAAATAAAATAGAGTAGAAATGTAAAGATTGTTGAATTCCTTATAATTCTAATTAAGTAATTGTTGAGTATTGTGTAATATGGGAAATTTGTCTTCCAAGGTTATATTGAAGTTGATTTTAGCATTGTTTATAGTATTGATTTTGGATTACAACATCATTTTTGTAAAGTAGGATATCTTGAGGAATGTTTAAAGTGGGGAAGCCTTTGAGTTAGTTTATCCTTTTGTAGGAGCTTAAGTTGTTGGTTAGGGACTTCCAGTGGTGGGAAAATTGATGTTGTATATTTGATCTTGTAATTTGATATTTGGCCTATGTTTTGGCTATGGTTGTGATTTGAGTTTACACATGGATTGTACCATTTTATGGATGTTATTTCATATGATTTTGGCGAGATGTTTTTTCCTCATGGATGTTCCATTTGTTGGTTCAGTGTTCTTGTTGGTACAATCCCTTGGTGTTGGATTTTATGTTTTGGGTTTCTAGGGAGAGTGGCTCTACATGGGCGCTGACGCACAAAGGAGCTGTCAGGATAACCCAAGTTAGAGTTAGAGTAATAAGTGATAACCTAAATAATTAATTGGGGGGTGGGTGGTTAAACATTAATAAGATAATTATGGATGCCTCGTCCACCTGTTAGTGCTATTATAGACTAAAGGTGGGCCAAAAAGGCTGTGGTTGGCAAGATCGTTGCCTCGTCTCCACGAGAGGTTAACGGTTCCGCATGAGTAACCCTATGGAGCGACGCCTTGAGATAGGCAGTCAGGATAACCATAGATGGAGGCGGCACCTTGAGATAGGTTATTTGGATAATCCATGTATAGATGGAGGCGACACCTTGTGATAGATTGTCTGGATAATCCATGTGAGGCCATGGGATGACACTCTCCTCTAGCATTCCCTTTGGGTTGTTTTTATTGAAATCCTCTGGAAGTAGTTTATTGATATTATGTCTTGTAATTTATTGATGATATGATTTGGGACTTATTGTTGTTATATGTTGGAAGTGGTCTATTGTTATGTTTTGGTGATTTGTTGTTATGATTTGGTAGTGGTTCTTTGATATTATGTTATCTTTGTTTTCTCTTGCTTGTCATGTCTAGAGTTTAGTCTTGTGTTTATTGTTTGGATATACTTGGTCGGGGATCCTTCCTTATTTGCTCCTAGCATGGGGGTGGTCAGGTGGAATGTGCTACACACCCCGTTGAGTCCCCTATGATGCAGTTGTACCATTATGAGCAGAGTTTTGCTAATGCAGTTTGATTGAGGATTCAAATGTTACCAGATGTATTTTATGTGTTGATGTATCACTCCCATGTACGTTGGGAATACTTGTGATGTAATTATGTATATGTGTTCATTGAGATGTATTATCAGACCGATGGGATGTATTATCACTCCATGTAATCATTCTTGTACTACCATTTGTAAACATTGTTGATGTTGTGTTGTATCTATGGAAATATGTACTATATATCTTTATGGTTATCTTATTTGTCATTTGCATGTATGGTTTATTCATACCAATTTGATTATCGTGAATGAATGTTTAGATGATGATGTGTGAATGAATGGATTTACACAATTGGAATTCTGATGTTCATTCATTAACTTTGTTTTGGGATAGTATTGGTAATGTCCTCGTGTACCCCAAGGGACTTAGTTGCGCAACTTGAACATTGGTTATGTTGGATTACTTAAGTACATTCCTTATGAACTCTAAAAAAAAAAAAATTGTGTTCTTAGTTGTTCCTTTGGGGTTTGTGCGACGGGGCGTTACATCCAACAAGTAGATCACTCTTCCCATATTCACCTTGTGCAATCATGCTTGGTCTCTCTCTTTTCCTTTAAACCAAGGTACAAAGTGAAAAATAGAAAAATGGGGTAGAGTTCAAACACATAGGGTTTTATACTTAAATTGGAATGTTTCACCAAACTTAATATAAATAGAAAGGGAAAAATTGGGTGAATCAACCTGCCTATTCTTCTATTTCATTGAGGAAATGAGATCCTCTAAGATAGAATCAACTTTTAGCCATTAGGTGAGTCAATTCTATGAAGGATCTAACAATTTCCTTTGTGTGTGGACAGGGGTAAAGGCCACACAACACTTTTGGGATATGAAAATAAAATAGTAAATCAACTCAAAACTAAAATATAAGACTAGATCCAAGTAGATGAAACATAGTGCTAATAGACACAATTTATTTCACGCAAATCAGATGAGTGGAAGACACTTAAA
>VDFB02161430.1:19564-68033 GCA_007258455.2 Sequoia sempervirens | reverse complement strand
TTTCTTGTGTTCCTTGAGGATGCCTATGAATTGATGGAGGGGTTTCAGGTTGTTCTTGAATAGGAGGCTCTTCTTGAGGGGGTGACTGTGAATTCTCAAAGTTTCAAGGTGGAGATTCATTCCTTGATAATTAGAACAAATTTTTATTATAAAAACATATTTCAATCTACATTCTAAATCAAAGTAAAAATAAATTGAATAAAAATACATACCTCTTCACAATCTTCAACGTCTCTGATGTGTTGGCGGAATCCTCATGAAAGATATCAAGCTAACGATGCAAATAATGGATGATATTTGGCAAGCACAAGTTACAAACCTCAAATCCTCCAAGACAAGCTGTTGGTTGAAGAGAAATGAGGGTTTGAAACGCGTTTTTTTCTTTTATTTAGCTTTTCAATTTGCTGCATACCAAATGACTTGGAGTCATTTGGCGTGCACCAAATGACTTGGAGTCATTTGGCGTGCACCAAATGACTTGGAGTCATTTGGCGTGCACCAAATGACTTGGAGTCATTTGGCGTGCACCAAATGACTTGGAGTCATTTGGCGTGCACCAAATGACCAATTTCGGCCTTTTTTTTCAATTTTTTATAATTCGACACCTAAATTGTGTCACAGATTGGTGCACTTACCCATGGGGAGGATATTTCCATAAAGGTATTGCTTGTCCTCACATTCTAAGGTATGGGATGGAAGGGAATAAATGAAATTTTAACTCTTTTAAGGTAATTTTGGAAGGGGAAACCCATGTGGAGGTCCCTTTGAAAAGGTGGAAGAATTATGAGGGGAAGGGACAAGGTGGGTAGGAATAAATGGAAAGGAGGTTAGCCTTTCCTAATCATTGGTTAGGAATGAGGAAATTATTAGGAAAGGGATTAGGTAAGTGGTTAGGATTATGATTAGGAACAAGTGGAGGTGATGGAGGATGGGACATGAGGTGAGAGGAATATAGGAATTGAATAATTTAATTTAATTTTTTTTGGAGGAAAAAAGGGGATTTGATAATTAAATTAAATAAATAAATGTCGACTCACCTAGAAGAATTTTAAGTAATGTTATATCATTTTTGTATACTGCCAATGAAGATGTAGGCTTCCATGTTACAAGTTTCATTATTTCTTGTTTGTGGCTGACTAAATTTATAATTACAAAGTGTGCAAATGATATATATTGAAGATAAAAGTTGTGGAGATAAAAAAGGAGTGTGTGAAGATGAATGGGTGCATGAGTATAGCATGACAAGATCCACTATAGACCTAATGAGTAGAATTGTTGACTATCAATGGTTGAAGCCATAAAGAAATCATATTTTAGTTTCTCTTTCTTTCAATTAGGGAGTAGTAGCTTCCTTGGGTTCTAGCCCCTAAAAAAAAGTCAAGGAGTAGTTGCTTCCTTTGGTTACATAGCTCAAAATAAAATTGCAAACTATTTTTACTTGTGAGGATGGATTAGGATTGTAGCTCCTAGTAGCATTTATCATCATGGATTTTCCCTTATGTGGTTTTTCAAGTAAATCTGGTGTCATCTATGTTCTTGTGTGAATATTTATCTTCTTCTATGTTTTAATTAAGTAGGTGAATGCTTAATTATTTTAACTCAACATCAAAAGTAGTTAATTGGGATTGAATTTTAAACCATACTAATTCACCCCCCTCTCAGTATTTTGGTGTGTTCAACATGGGCTACACAACATCAATATAATCTCTAGAGAGCCCTAAAAATAAAATGTTAGAAAAAAACTTTTACTTGATTATTTTCTCAAACTATGACACCTAGGAATGTAGAATTTTTACCTATATGCACATATTCCAAGTCTCTCTATAATATCCTATCTTATCTTTTCTCTCTATACCACTTGAGCATGCAACAATACATGCATTCTTACAAAATGCCTCATTTGAGAGAAATACAAAGGTATCAATATGATCAATATTATTTCTTATCCCAACGATGGGAAAAAATTGATGTTGGGATGTTGAGGTAGGTGGTTGAATTCTAGCGGAGGCCTTATTTCATTCCCTATGTCTCTCGATCCTTTTATGCTAAATTAAACTAATACAATCTCCTGAGAGCCATAAGAGGAAAAATTTCCAAGTTTTTTCTTGGATATTCTCATAAAGTATGGCACCTAGTAATGTCTCATTTACATTTACAATTAGATCTCAATTCCCTCTATAATACCTTATCTTAACTTTTATAAATACCAACCCACTTGATTGTACCAATCATGAAAACATTATTGGAAAATATCTCATTTGAGAGCAATGTAAAGGTGTTGATAGCCATTTTTTTCAACATCTTATGGGACTTAACCAAAAATACTATTACATCAAAGTGGGTATGTAAATTCTAGTGGAGATTTCATTTTATTCCCCAATTTTCCCAATCCTTATGGGCTACATTTCATTTAGACAATATCTTTGAATCCCTAAGAGAAAAAAGTTTACAAACGTTTTCCTTACTATTTTTTGAAACAATGGAACATAGAAATGTCTCATTTACACCAATAGGTGGATGTTTGGTCACCTTATAATATGCTATCTTAGTTTTTTCAACTCTAGACCATTTTCTTGTACACCATATGAAACTAAACCAATAGTGATATCATGTCATCATGAGTAAGAAAATTATAGTCCAAATGCATAATTTAATTCCCTAGGCCTCTTGATCCTTCAAGGATACATTGAATTGAGGTAATCTCTTGAGAGCTCTATGATCAAAAAAATTTCAAACTTTTTCATGGTTATTTTCTCAAATCATGGCACCTAATAATGTCTTGTTAGTCCCTTTATGATACCATATTTTTATTTTTTGTCAAATTTAGAATATTTAACCATACCAAAAATGAATCCATCCGCACAAAATTCCTCATTTGTGAGTAGTATAAATGTTCCAATAGCCATATTTTCTCTTTCACACATCCATTCATACATGTCCATGAGGGAAATTGCAATCACAATAAAAAATTGTTTTGATTATACTATAAAATTTTTACACCATAACATTTTCTATCATTGTTCAAAGATAGTGTTAGAACTGTAAAATTTGAAAATTTTATAGTTGTCTGTACTCATGAAAGTTTTCCAAAGAGGCCCATATCATAAATATAAAATTTATATATTTTGCTTTGTCTCCCATCTTCTTGTCAGTATTTACCATTTGGTCCCACAAAATTCACCTAACCCCAAGCATTTGAATATATAAAGTCATATCGGCATGAGATGATATAGGTCTTCCCGACCCATAAGTTGTTTTATACTAACACATACTTTTCAGTGCATCAACAAGAGGTCATGAATGTCTTACCGATATAATTTTATCTGAGGATTCATATCGGCATGATGCAGTTTTTAGTCTCAACGATAAAAGGATCCTATCGGCAAGATAATAGTAATCGGGGTGAGTCATATAGAGCACATACATTTCTTACCGATCGAAACACAAAGGACTATATCGGCCAGATTTGGGCCGTCGAAGTGAAGTCCCGTAGCATCCATCTAGTCTTTCTGATAAAGCAAAGGATGATTTTGTTGATATGAGTTCATGGAGTCTTGCCGACCCCTTATGTCACACTGACAAGATTGCATTTGTAAAGCCTTGGTGATACATTTTGATCACCGACGAGACTAGTTTCATTAGATAGAGATATGAGAGTCATGCCGAGTGTTGTTCCATTGGAAAGAAAATAATTATGTCTCGGTGATAAAAAAAATACCAAAGGAAATATCTCGGCGAGATACGAAGTAAGCAGAGGAACATCTGCCTGACTTACAAAGTCACAGTGACATGTTTGCATTGGTGGGAGTTATAGCGATATACTTGAGATTGAAGGGATAACTCTTAGGTAGACTCATAGCATCGATGAAACTATGAGACATCTTAGCAATATATGATCTATTGATAGCGAAGATACAAGTGAATCAAAATAACTCTCGGGGAGACTTGAAGTGTCAAGGAAACTACAAGATGTCTTAGCAGATGTTTTAATGAACATTGGTAAAATCCCTAATAGAAGGATCACCCAAGATTTAAAAATGTCTCACCGACAACAATACATGATGTGTTAGTGAGAGTTTTGAAAAAGACCCGCTACACTCGTGTTTTAGCTAAAACATTAATGGCACCATGGAGCATAAGTAATTTCATGAGTTAAGGAAAATTCAATTGAAAACACTATTGCGAAATTGATAGCAGAGAAAGCAAAAGGACAAATGAAGAACCAAAGCATTTTTTCAACTCAAAATTTTCAAGCGAAATAATGTAAGCTCTCTGTGCCTTGACTTCTGTAATTTTTGATTTCTGCAATTTTGAAGAATGGAAGCCACTAGTTCAGGAAAATTGAAGGGAAGAAAACATGGGGAAAGTAGTCAGTCTAGAGGAAAAAAACAAAAAACCGAAATTGAGCCAGAGGACACTGATCGGAAGCTAAGCTAAGATCTTATCAACTAATTACTTGGCTCTGGACCTAAAGCCAGGCAATCTGCACAACTTAGGGCATAAGTGGATAAACTGGATGACAAATGCAAGCTCATAGGAGATATTTGGACACCAATAAGAGGCTATGAACTTTTTAGTTTTCATTACTATCGGAGAAATCATTTTGAACCAGTATGTAATCCATGGAAGCTTATTCTGGGAAAGCCAGTCTGCCCTAATGTATTTTTCAATGTTGAATTGGTGAGATTGTTGGCCGCTCATTATAATTCAAAACTCAAAGTCATCTATGACCCATCCTGGAAACCATTAATACATATATCAAAAGATGCAATAGGTGAGGTTTTCAAATTGGAAGAGGTTTGCAATGAGAAAATCATATGTGAAGAATTAGAAAGGGAATTCGGGAGGATGGACACAATTTATAAAGGTTGGAGGTTGCCACTACACAAAATTAAACAGGATGGCAAACCAGTTCCACTAGAGGATAGTGATGGACCCCCCTTCCATGTTGATCTTTTTGAACCCTATATGAAGTATACTTATTTCTTGGTAGGACAAGTATTGGGAATGGAAGTCCTTGAATATATGTCAATCGTGCCTATGATAATTTTAGCAGATATTCAATATCACAACTCTAGACCTTTTGATTATATCTCATACATTTTTAAGGGGCTTGATTCTGGGTTGATGACAGTGAAAAGTGGAGCCTCTTTCTTACATCTTAGGCGTTATTCATTGTTGATGCATATAGTGTTGTATTTTGGACAGGAGTTAGGGTTGTGGCCTTAGGAGATGAGAATTTCCCAATTTGATAAGGAAGGTATGTCATTACCTGTTCAATTATGGATTGCTATTTGGGATAGCAGGTTTGCTAATTCTTGTTTCATACACTTTGAAGAGTATTTTGTAAAACCATTGTACAATTTTTATAATCATCCATGTGCCTATTCTCTATCTGATGAGATAAAGAGATTTATCAAGCCTAAGGACTTTAATGGGCCAATTAATCATAACTAGGGGGATTGGTATTGTTTGGATGATGCTACCATGATTAGGGTTTATGGATTTGAAGATGCTCCATTTATGTTGCCTAGAACAGTCCCGGACAGGATTGCATACTTGGAAATTGTTAGGCAGATGGACTTTTCTAGTGTTATGAATTTGAGCTTCTTTGGAAAATAGGATTTTATGCCTAGTACATTGTGCTTAGGTGATTTTACTGTATTGGTCAAGGAAGGGTACAGCTTGATCCTTGACAAGTTATTGCAATACAACATGAAAAGAGGATCACCTAGAAAGAATTTTTATCCAAAAGGGTATATCAATTATGCTAGACAAAAGATAAACTTTGGAGGATATCAACATGTACCTTATCAGTTTGATGATATGATCAGGAACCTAGAAGTTGAAGAAGCATAAATGGTGGTAGAAAGATATAATCAAGAGTTGCAAGATACAGAGCTATTATCTTCTGGGGAAGAGGAATCTGAGGGTAAAATGCCATAGAGTCAACCCAATAAAATATCAAGATTAAGAACTCAAGATTATACCTACCCTACCAGGGAATTAAGTGTTGAAGAGAGTGTAGATACAGATGCAAGGCATGTAGATTATAAGTCATTTGTGGAAGATAATGAATTTATAAATTCTCCAAAATTTAAAGCATTCTTGTATAAACAAAAAGGAAAAGAGATAAGAGAAACGGTTTATAATGTTTCACCAAGTAATGAGGAACAACTATTGAAGGACCTAAAGATGAGTGTTGGGTAGAGAGATGGCGGGTATGACCCTAGAAAAAGGGAGGAAAATGATAGAAAATTTGGGTGTTATTATCTTTCTAGGGTTAGATCTCAATTTTGCATTAGTCTTTGATAGTTTTCTAAAGGACAGTAATGATACACACTAGCTCAGCCCGGAAAAGGTGACAGAAGTATATGCAAGGTCAAAATACAATCCAAATGAAGGGTCATTGATGATTTGGGCCTTGTATCCATCTCACAGGAAATCAGTTGTCATTGATACTGAGAAAGCATTCAAGCATGTTATGAATCTAAAGGTTGGGGAGGCTGATACCATGGCAACTGCAGAGATTGGAATCAATGTAGCAAAACTGAACAAAGCTCAAATACAGATGTTAATCAAGGAAAGAGAAATGTACAAAATGAACAATGAGAGGATGTTGAGAGAAAATGACTCCCTGAAAGATTTGTTAGGAGTTACAATGAAGTCAACCAAGCTGCTCACTCATGGTGAAAGTTCACAAGAAAAAGATCATTGGGAAGGATCAAGTGCATATTCTCAAGGGAAATATGATGCACTTGCAGCAATGATTAAGAAAAGACAAGCTAGTCTAACAAATTGGTTAAATAAGCTCTAGGGAACACACTCACATAACTTTTCTGCATTACAAGAACACTAAAGAATGGATGGTAGGATTCTGGAGAAGCTTTGAGAAATAAACCAGAGGGATGTTTCTAATAATGTAGCAATTGAGGCTGCAAATCATTTTGTGAACTAGAAAAAAAACTTCTTTGAAGAATTGCGAGGGGATGCGCAGGGATTAATTGATGCCACCAAAAAGGGATTGACTGCATTCTTCGATGATAGAGGAATATTAAAAGAAATGATTAGGTGGAAAGGTGAAAGTGAATCAATATTGCAAGAAATTCTGAAGACAGCTACCGCGAAAGATGCAACACTGGATGAATCATGTGAACAAAATGAAAAGATGGTGAAACTGGAGATCGCGATCCAAAATGCATTGGGAGATGCAGATACGCACGAGCACCGGGACTACTTGGACCACTTGTCAAAGATTCATTTGTGGCTTAACAGAGCCTAATTGCTTCTTTTTAATTATTTTTTGTTTTAAACATAAGACATTTCTAAAAGGACGTGTCCTTTCGAGCAATTGATGTATAAATATCCATTTTTGGTAGCAAAGAGGATATCGAATAGGATAAAAATATAGTAGATTACAATGTTTTTCAATTATGAGACTATGATGCATGTTTGAAACTATGGAGATATCAATGAAAATTATTTAATGTGGTGGCATATTTCTGGTATCAATTGTTTGTTGTGTCAATTGAAAGTATAACTGAGGTTTTCTCAAGGTTGATGTTTTCTAGTTATTTAAATTGATATAACAAGCTTATATTTAGTTTATCGGTGCACACTTGTTGTATCTATATGGTTGATTAATTGGTTCTTTCAAGAAAAGATTAAATCCTTTTAGTTGATCATAGTAATTAGGGAATCTCATTTGGATCATTAAGAAGAACTTGGTAGTCATATTCTTGCATGTTTATACAAGTTATAAACTGAAATTTATTTTCCAAACAATTAGAGTATATGCCAGAAAGAAGTTAATCATTTTAGATTTCTCATTTGACTCTGCATACCCAATAAGGCACTAGTCTCTACATTTTCACCATTTAGGTTTCACTCATTTTTACATTTGTTAAATTAAACATATTAAGTTTTAGCCTTGATATTGCTATACAATCTATACCAAACTAAAATTAAATCATCCACTCCCATTTGCCATTATGGATGAATTATTTTAGGAAATAAACACAAACCAAGTCTACCTCATTCATATAGGTACATCCACCTAGGTCTAGCAACACCTGAAGAGAAGAAGGTCTAAACCGTTGGCCTTGTTTGTTACCCTAAAACGTATCAAGATATTGGCAACCTCTTGAGGTATTTTACCTACATTTTTGAGAGCTAACAGATAGACTAACATATAATTATATTTTTATCTCTCTCATCTTGAATGATGAAACTAAGCGATCAACCAATTCTTTGTATTGTGCAATTGATAAGAACAACCTTGTCCTTTCCAATATCTATATTCTCCTATTCTAACTTGCATAAAATTTTCCTACTAAATATTTGTCAAGAACTAGGATACCATGCAACTCCTATGTTTAATTATGACATGAACTCCCTAAATGATCTTTTATAGTATAGTTATTTCATATAATAATGGAGTTAAAAATGGACCCCATAATAAAGCACCACACTTAAATACCCCATTAACAATTTGGACACCACTTGTACCTATCATATTGATA
The DNA here is from genome assembly GCA_007258455.2 of Sequoia sempervirens. NCBI lineage: Eukaryota > Viridiplantae > Streptophyta > Pinopsida > Cupressales > Cupressaceae > Sequoia > Sequoia sempervirens. Next base: position 59,511 of record VDFB02161430.1, on the reverse strand, counting down.
TTGGAACTAGTTTTTCTTCATATTTTATAAATCTCACATTTCTCTTTGTTATATCAACACAACTCTTAATGCCTTTGTACAAATTTTCTCACATCCTTATTAAATAGGGGAGAGGGATAAATAGATAGTGGTAGAGGAACCTATAGTTGTTATAGGGATTTTTTAAATATAAAGGTAAAACAAATTAGATTAAAATAAAAATAATTTGTAGTATAGGTTTGATAGTACTAAAAAAACACATGACAAATAATATATTATTGTAAATATTTATTACAATTATTTTTAGTGAATGTGAGGAATATCATTTTAATTTTATGTGTGTCATGTTGAATAGTCAGAATGCTGAGAGGGGGGATGGATCAATATTCTATTAAACTTTTGAAAATAGCTTATCCAATCACCAACACATATTAATTGAAATAAGGAATGAAAGCATGAATCATCCACAAAGTCACAAAGCACATGAACACTAGGATTTTTTACGTGGAAAACACAAAAAGGGAAAAACCACGGTGAGGATTAGCTCACAATATATTATATTCAAATATAGTATATTACAAGGGCTCACTGATAGGACACACTATCCTTAAAAGGATCACAAACAAAGTTAAATACAATACAAAAAGGGTGGCTCACTACCAAAGTGTGAACTAATGCAAAGTGCACCTCTCTTGTGTTGTATTTCAGTTCCTTTGAAGCTTTGAATATGAAGTATTTCTCTGATTAGCAATCACTCAATAACACTACTCTAATTTTGAACTATTACCATTGAATTTGCATGTTCACATCATATGAGATCACTCACCTGATATATCATTTATGGTCACTCATCTATCTCTTTTTTTCCAAACTTCAATTCCAAAATATCTCATATATATACCCAAGTACATACACATACATCAATTAGGTCAGCCTAATTAGATGTAAGCAAAAACATTCCAAAATAGCTTTTGTTGGCACCACACATGATTTAAAATCATCTTTATGCCTAAGAAAATTTACAATCTTTAATTTAGGTCAGAATGGATCTAAAATAGATCCAACTAACATCTGTGATGTATATTTAATCTTCTCAACACATATCATGTATTAGGTCGGCCAAGAGTAGGACCTAATAAAAAAAATTCCAATCATACACATGCTACTTGGTACAAAACTTCTAGATCTGATCTTTCTTCAATTTCTCATTTCACTGACATCAGTGAGACAAACTCTAGAACCGGAGTACCAAAATATTCTTCTTAGGGAAATGCAAAATCTTCCATACTGATACACTAAATAGAGAGATGACAGTGATATATAGAGTTGAATTCTATCATTGATATATTCCACTACGCTTCACAAAACTTCATGAGATCTTGAATATAGTTGTGTAAGACAGTCATAATGATATGGCTAAAAGTACAGAGTTATACCTCTTCTTGTGGTGAAGTGCAGACCCAAAGACTGATGCACTAAACCACAACACCATCATCAGAGAGCACTTAGCCAAATTCCTGATAGATCAGCTTTCTAGTGTAGTCAGTATTGTACAAATGACACCAAAAATGCTTCCCCACAATGTTGACATCAATGACAACACTGAGTCAGCCGAATCAACCTATGTATGTACACTTCATGCTCATGTTGCTAGACTGCATCAAGAATGACAAACTTCCAAACTTCCAAAAATCTCGCCCTTTGTTATTGATGGAAACATGCCTATCAAATTTTTTTTCCATATCATGAATCAAAAATTATTTCTTCCTAACCTTAACTCCTTTCAAAATTGACCTTGACTTTCCAAAAAGGTTTTCTAGCCATCCAAAATGTATTACCAATTTTTTTTTCTTCCCATTATCTCTCCTATTATATCTTCCCCTTTGGCATCAATGGCAAAGGTTGTGCAGGGGCCCAATATACTTCCCTTGGATATGTATGTGTATGCATCTTCCTCAAAATTTGAACATAAAGGTAAGACATATCAACCCAGAGATGTAGATCCTTTGAGATTCTTCAGAGTATCCTACCAAGTAGATTTTATTTCTTTCCAAGAACTTTTTGCATGTACAAGAGTCTTGTATAGTAGTTTAAGCTTTGTTAGAGACTATATTCCTTCTTCCATAGTGTTGTGGTTGAGATTTATTTCTGATTATTTATCAGCACTGGCAAGGGCACAAGATATAGGAATGTGCCTTATCTTTACTAAGTCCCTTAGTGCCACATATTTCTTGATTGCCTCTATCCTTTGATTTTGTAAAGTAAAGAAATTTTCCTACAGCTGCATAATGTGAGACCATTTATGATTGTGCTAGATCATTAACATTTGTTTGAGTGCGAATTCAAATTTTTGTTTGACTCATTTCATGCTTTCTATTTTGTGTCCACTTAGATCACTTTAGAAAATATGATATTAAGTCATGTGCTTCTTCTTCACAAGTTTGAACATCCTTTAATTTATTCAAGACCCTGTGATGTGCATCTACATATTTCTTTTGATATCTTATATATTCCCCTCTATAGTCCTTGCTTTTGACTCATTTCTAGTTTGTTCTTTTAGTCCAAAGATGTATACTTGCAACAAATCAATCATACTTTTGAGATTTACTATAGTAGACACTAATGTATTAATGCTTGCACTAGGGATTACCTCTTGTAAAGCTTTTATTGCTTCATCCAAGTCTTTTGTACTTTCGCTTTCATGCTCATGTTGAGTCACAATAGTTTGTAATCTTCCTTCTTGTTTTACAACCTCTTGCTTGATCTCCACTGGAGGAATAGCAACAATTTTCCTCTTCTTACATGTTCTTCTTGAACGACCGATGAATTTGATTATAGATCTATCTTCTAGGCTTGATCTGCTAGGATCCTTTGGGCTTCCTAGAAGCACTTTTGCATAATGATCAACTTCCACCTCAGTCACTTCATAATCCAGCTTAGAAATCCAAACAATTCTAGGCTTAATTGCTTCCATGTAACAAAAATCAATAGAAACAAGGAAATTGATGTCTCTGGAGTATCTTTCCACCACACTCTCAGGTATTCTTATTCTCTTATTCATCCTCATCTAAAACATTCCAAAGAATTTTGCAAGAGCATCTGATTCACCAAGATTCATCATAAGATTTCTTGCCCGATGTGCTATCGATTTTTTATTTGACCATTCTACTTTTCAAATTACTGGCATTCCTTCATGGATTGGGTGAGATAGTGTATGTAATGAGTGATAACGAAGACATCACTAGTCACCCGATAAAAAAATTCATTAAGGCATTCAAAGAGGAGAAGAAAACTATTGATTACTTTCAAAAAAATTGGTGTCATGATGAGACTCGTATTGGTAAGCTCACTAAGTTATTCATTGTGGTTTTGTAGTAACAAAAAAAGTATCCCTTTTTTCCTTAATTTGGGAATAATTAATATTAAAATGAGCCTAACGTTACCTTAATTTAGTGTTGTAATATGTTTTTCATATTCACACTAAGTTTAAGGCCCTTTTAAACTAAATGGACTTGATTGTGCCTTATTTTTGGTGTTGTAAAGTGTATCTTTATAGTTTCACATTAATCTAGGGCTTTATTAATTAATTGATGTTAATTTGACTTAATTGGCTCCTTTAATTCAAATCCAAGCCTAATTAATTGCAAATTTTGAGAGATGAAATTTGACATTCATAAATGCCATAAGACAACTTAATTTTTGGAGTGTGTCCTAGGTTAGTGACCTAGGACCCTTTTTCCACTTGAAAAATGGGTCCTCACTAGGTCATAAGACCCTATTTTCACATAACATTTCACATTGTTTGAAGTGTGTCCTATAAAGTGAGCTAGAAATCCTCACTTAGATCTAGGATCACCCCCGTTGGGATATGTTTTTTTGCGGTATTTTAATGATTTCAAATCCAAAATTTGATATTGGCTTGTGGTATTTGAATTTCAGAAATTAATTGTAAGATACATATAAATACAAGGTTATTTCACTATGTTTCATCTAAGCAATCCTAGAAATTTCAAGTCTTCACTGCATTATAGCAAGTTTATGAGATGAAGAGTAATTCAAGAGAAATTTCTAAGGAATTAAAGGGAAAATTGTTGAAGATTATTGCAGCAATCAAGATTCCATTTTTCATGTCAAATATGTCTTGTATCATGCATGTTGTTGATCTAATGTGGTGATGTATCATTCAATATCTAATCAAGTGTTCAAATGAATTGTTTCACATCAAGTTTCATAATCAAGATCTACGTTTGTTGATGCCACTTCATGCTAGTTTGTAGATTTTTTATCCAAGGTTTCAATTAAGGTTTGGTGAGTTGTTACATATTTTTTTTCACTCATCATTCCTTTATGCATTGTTTCATTCCAAGGTTTAATTACCAAAATGGGGTTTGACCAAAGCAAACCCCTATTCCCTAACAAAACAACACTTTTCTCTTCTTTGATGTGTGATTTCAGGTTTTAGGTTGAAGATCAATTAGGGACAAAAATTGCAAAAGTTGTCAACTTTCTTGCAAAATCATGGAAATTGAGCTACAGGCTTTATTTTCGTCTTTTTGAAAGTGCTCGAATAGGATCTGGGAGTGCATACATTGAAGAACATAACCCCAAAAAATAAATCCAAAGCCCTAGCCAGGACCCATGTTCAAAATAGAGCGAATGAGTCCTTAGTGAGGTTTGAAAAAGAAATTTTTACAATAAGTACACAACATTTGACCCTCTTAAAACCTACCTTTTGATTGTTGTATTACTCAGATTTGATTTTTGATTCTCATTTACACATTATAACACACACTGAATGAAATTAGAGTGAAATTAGGTAAATCACATTGTTCCATTTTGAGTTCACCTATTTTCATTTATTTCATTTTGGTGAACCCAACCTTTTGAGCATTGTATTTTTCTAATTTTGGAGTACTTTTCATCCTAGATTTAGACCTTGCATTCATTTTCATTTATTTGCATTGAAATAGGTCTCATTTAGGGTGTCTAATTCGCATTCAACTTTTCATTGCATATAGGGTTTTAGAATTGCATTGTTTGCATTCTTTAAATATAAAAAACACACACACAAAATTAGTCATCTTGCATATTATTTACATCATATAAACTTGCATTTGAAAATTGAAAAAAAAATTGCATATCAAACTAGGTCTTTTAGGTCATCATTTTGTCTCATTTTCAACTTGCATTTCACATTACATTTTAGAAAAATGAAACTAAAACTTGATATAACACACTTGAATCTTAAAACCACTAGAAAACACTTGAAAATCAGTAATAAATTGTTTCAAAAACCTCATCTAGGACCCATTCGCAATAGGGCGAATGACTCCCTGATTAGGCCATAATCTGCATTTCTAGAAATTAAAATCTTCAATTATGTGCTTTTGTTTGCTACTTTCAGATTTTTGTTTCAATTTACCAAGTTTCTATTTCATTAATTTCATCATATCTAGCTTAATTTGGAACATTTAGTGCATTGTGTGAGTTCAAAATTGCATCTACAAGATTTCATTTTTAGATTTTTGCATAGTGTAATCAATAAATTACCTTGTTTAAGTTTGAAAATATGAAAATAGATAAGTGTTTTAGCAATGTGTGGAGATATTTGTTCTCCTTGGTTGATGTTTCAAGTTGTGTTTTTAGCAATTATCCTAATGCAATTGAACCTGCTCATGCTCACCCAACTCCTAATGAGTGTCCTTGTGAAGTTGACATCATTGGAGAAGATGATGCTAGCATGCATGAGTTCATAAAAAAATGCCTTAACAATCTTTAGAATAATGCATCTTTCTATCTTTTCATGAAACAACCAACACAACTTGAGATGTTTGGTCTTTTACATCCTGAAATTGAGTCACAAACTAAGACTAAACTTTCAACAATGAGTGAACCTAACACCTCTAATCAAGTGCATAGTCATTCATTTTATGTTAAAAAAGTGACAAACACTTCCATCAATATATAAGATACTTATGGCCAAGGCTTTAAGATCTTAACAAACCAAGGATGTGACATAACTAATGAGCATGAAATTCATAAAAATTTAGATAAAATCCCTATTGAACAAACAAAAGGAATAGGATATCAAGATCCTCCTCCCGACATAAGTTTCCTCCTTGCTAAAAAACAACCAATGCCTCATAAGGATAATAGGATCATCTTAGGTCCTCCTCCTCAACAAATTGGTGAATCAAGCAAACAAAAAAATCCTTAAAAACTCAAGAAACTCAAATTTCCATGTCTTATGTTTGAAAATGGAAGAATCTTACACATGCTTCTAAGTCAAGGAATCATAACATTACCACCCATTAGAGAAAATCCAAATCCAAATCCTAAGAACACAAACATGTCTCATTGTTGATATCATAGAGTTCTTGGACATAGTATTGATGAGTGTTGTGCTTAAAAAGAATATTTAAGAAGCTTGATATCATAAATAATAATAAATTAAAGCATGCATCTTGCTTCTTTCCATGTAAATGTTGTAGGATCCCAACATTCTCAAGTTATTACATGTTAAACATTAATTGCAACTCATTCTTTTTATTGCAAGGAGCTCATTCTCATCACCTATTTCAGCTCATCCTTGTCTTGTACCTAGTGGTGGCAAGGGATTAGTTAGCCTTGTCCTATTTTTGGCATTTTTTGTTGTCCCTTTGGATAGTTGTCCGCCTTCCATATATATATTGATCGAGATTGGGATACAAATGACTTGCTATAGGTTGACTCACATGTTCCTTACTATTATTTTGGTTGGTTTTATTTTCATTTTTCTTTGTGTGATTACATGTGCATAATGTGATCCCCACGTGCTATTTCATTTGATGTATCTCTCTCTTTTTGTGCATTCCTATATATGCACCTATATTCTTCTCTATGTCATAAAAATTTTACCTTTTTTTTGCTTGTCTTGTGTTTTCCTTTTGGGGATGACACAAGGCGTCCAGACATCTAGGTATCTTACATGTTGACCTCAAAGGATTTTTCTTTTTATTTCACACTCTATGTGTCATTCTTCCAATTATATGAGTATCTGGGGAATGATGACATTTCTGAGCTCTATAACAACATTGTAACAACAATATATTGACCCTTAATCCATAGATCCCTTATGTATTTTTGGGAGTGAACCCTCCCTCCTATTTCATGACATAGCTTTATTTCAAAAACATATGACTTGGCATAGGTCTTTCTGAGTAAAGTTCTCATGTCTTAGGAGTAAACATTGGCTACTTTAAAGCAATTGTTCACAACAATGGTGTTAGCAATCGCTTTAAAGTGGGGGTATACATTGATAATATCTTTCAACATTTTTCATGTTTCATGGTGTGATTTTCTTTTTTCTTGTGACGTGTCCTTTTCTTGGTGGTGTCATGGGGTTTGATGTCCTCCAAGAGTGTGATATTTCTTAGGGTATGACTTTCCTCTTAGTGGTGATGTGACACACTAGATTCCCTAAGTTGTGAAACTTTTACACTTGACTTGTCTTCTCTTGGAGAAATTAGGCACGATGATCCCTAAGAAGAAGACCTTACACAAATGAAGTGAAATCCCTTTGAAAAAAAACCTATACAAAATGTTCATAATCTCTTGGCATAATACAACTTGTTGACCTTGTGAAGCTTGAAACCCTAATTCAAGGCCACCTAGCATAACACACCTTGCTTTCCTATGGACACTTTCCTAGCATTTTGGTGCCTTATTGAAGTTCTTAAGAGGATAGATTTGATATGGTATGGGAGCCTAATATTATTATCTCATTTTCCACCCCTTTGTTTTGTTTCACCTTGTGGCGCCTTATTGAAGTTATCAAGAGGATAGATTTGGTATGGTTAGTACGATGAGATCCTGTAGAGCTAGCATGACTTTCTCACTAAGCCACTTTATTGGAAGACTAACCTAGTAGACAACCTAAAGTTTCGCTACCTCGAAGTGAGTACAAAATTGATGGCTTAGATGTGGTCCACATCGCATTGGACAATTTGGGCTTGATCTCTTCCTAGTCTTTTATGTTTTGTGATTGTGTATCTTTGTCATTGTTGTATACATAAGTGTCTTGAATGTCTACTTTAGTGTGAGTTTGACATTGGATCATACTCTCACTAAAGTGGGGGAAAAATGTAGTAACAGAAAAAGTATCTGTTTTTCCTTAATTTGGGAATAATTAATATTAAAATGAGCCTAATGTTGCCTTAATTTAGTGTCGTAATATGTTTTTCATATTCACATTAAGTTTAGGGCCCTTTTAAACTAAATGGACTTAATTGTGCCTTATTTTTGGTGTTGTAAAGTGTATCTTTACACTTTCACATTAATCTAGGGCTTTATTAATTAATTGAGTTTAATTTACCTTAATTGGCCCCTTCAATTCAAATCCAATCCTAATTAATTACAAATTTTGAGGGATAAAACTCGACATTCATAAATTCCATAACACAAAACTTAATTTTTGAAGGTGTGTCTCCTAGGTTAGTGACCTAGGACCCATTCACCACCTAGTGAATGAGTCCTCAATAGGTCCTAGGACCTTACTTTCACATAAAATTTCACATTGTCTGAAGTGTAATAGTTAAGTCAGCTAGGACCCATTCACCACATGGCGAATGGGTCCTCACTTAGACCTAGGACCCCCCTTGGGATATGTTTTTGGTAGTGTTTTAATGATTTCAAATCCTGGATTTGATGTCGGCTTGTGGTATTTGAATTTTAGGAATTAATGGTAAGATAAGTATAAATACAAGGCTATTCCACTATGTTTCATCTGAGAAATCCTAGCAATTTCAAGTCTTCAAGCATAATAGAAATTTTATGAGATCAAGAGTAATTCAAGAGCAATTTCTAAGGCATTCAAGGGAAGATTATTGAATATTATTGTAGTAATAATGATTCCATTTGTAATGTTAAATATGTCTTGGATCATGCATGTTGTTGAGCTAATGTGGTGATGTAGCATTCAAGATCTAATCAAGTGTTCAAAGGCATTGTTTCACATCAAGTTTCATGATCAATATTTGCATTCATTGAGGCCACTTCATGCTAGTTTGCAGATTTTTTATCCAAGGTTTCAATTAACGTTTGGTGAGTTGTTACATATTGTTATTCATTCATCATTCCTTTATGCATTGTTTAATTTCAAAGTTTAATTACCAAAATGGGGTTTGACCAAGGAAAACCCCTATTCCCTAACAAAATAACATTTTTCTTCTCTTTGATGTGTGATTACATGTTTTAGGTTGAAGATCAATTAGAGAGAAAAATTTCAAAAGTTGTCAAAGTTGTCACCTTTCTTGCAAAATCACAAAAAATTGAGCTACTGGTTTTATTTTCGGCTTTCTGATAGTGCCTGACTAGGATCTGGGAGTGCGGACATTGAAGAACAAAACCCAAAAGCATATTTTCCAGAGCCCTAGCCAGGACCCATTCGCCATAGGGTGAATGGGTCCTTAGTGAGGTTTGAAAGAGCATTTTTTCCAATAGGTAGACAACATTTGACCCTCTTAAAACCTACCTTTTGATTATTGTATTAGTCAGGTTTGATTTATGATTCTCATTTACACATTATAACACACATATTGAATGAAATTAGAGTGAAATTAGGTGCATCACATTATTCCATTTTAGGTGTACCTATTTTCCTTTATTTTATTTTTTTATGCATTTACATACTTTAACTTGTTTTTTATTTATACTAAGACATCATTAAATGTTTATATGTATAGTGATGTGGGAAAAAATATATAAAAATTTTCCTCATGCAAATCAAGAAACCAATGCTTCCATAGAGTTGTACCACTTCCACATCAAGAGTCACTATTTAAGTGATCATTCTAAGATATGCACAAGGAGAATGAATTGAATTATCCATACACTTCTTCATAGGGTAGAGTCATTCTATAAATATAAACGATATTTGCAATTATATGGGTTTCTGACTAAAGATATTAAACAACTGCATTAGAGAGGCAAAAAAAATACCAGATACAGATTGTTATCCATATGATCTCCTCCCTAACACACACTAGATAAGAATCCAAATAGTTTCCAACAAAATGCTATCTTGTTAGAAAATTTGGACCAGATTTGCATGTGTGTGACTATCAATGGGAAAATAAAGGGAAACACATGCAAACATGTGTTAAATATTTTAGATCTTCTAAAGAGAAACAAAAATAACATGAGCAAGATCAAGTTGTTGGTAAGGGTCATTTGAGATTTAAGTTTAATATTTATATGTTAAATAATTATTATATTTTTCTAAAAAATAATTGGAAACTCAATTGCTAATCTGGTCCAAATTTTTAGAAAATAGTTCCAGATTTGTAATTGAGTTTCCAATTATTTTTTATGGTTCTCAAAATTAATTAAATCTTAATCCAATTATGGATGGTTTTAATCAAATAGTTCAAGATGTGCTTAGGGTTGTCATTGGTGAAGACAAAAGAACACCTGTAAATTTCAATGTCACCATTTTATAATGAAATATTAAGATACCTTTAAATATTTTTAGATTTACTCATTTTTATTTGTATTACAAATGATTGGAAATCATCTGATGCTTCAAATGATAACTTCCAAAATTTTGTTGATTATTTAAATCATCTACTCCAAAATTTACCAACTAGAAAAGATGAAAAAATATTTTTAGTCAATGTATTGAGAGATTGAGAAAAGATATCCATACATCTCTTCCTTCCTCTTCCAAATTTACATCAATCTATGGCTCAAAGAACATGTCTACAAGACGAATATCACCATGGTTCAATCCAAGAAAAACGTGTGAATACCATTCAATTCATCAAAGAGACAATATCATTTCTAAAGACTTGAATGAAACAACTGAGGACTATGAAAATTTTTAATTCCCTTCTATAGGATGCAGAAAGAAAAAGAAAAAAAGGTCATTAATTTCGTAGGAATCACAATAAAAGAAGAAAGCATTATTATCATGCAACAACACAGTGAGTACATTTATTCAAAAAAAATTTAGTAATTTTCATAATAATACTTCTTGTTTTTATTTCATATGTTAAATATATCTCATTGTAGGTTTGGATGATCAAGTACTTGACGATGTCAATTACCTTTCTCTATTGATCTAAACCAAACAATAACAGATCAAATAAAACTTATGGATGGTAAATTTTTAACTATCAAATGTATTTATTAATTTTATAGACAACTACTCAATTCCTATCTTTAACCACATTTCTATATTTAATAAATTTACTAGTGTTTATATTAATTACAAATGTAATTTTACACTAGAAAACTTTATCTATGTTGATGTGTCAAATATGCATATCATTGTAGATTCAAAGGATCAACAAAATAGTAGAGAGCATATGTTACATTTTTCTATTGATCTTAACCAAACAACAACAATATATACAATGCAAAGTGGAGATGGTATAAAAATTATAGAATTCACTTCAATCAATTTTATGTCTTTACTTCGTAAATTAATTTGTCTAAGTTGATGTGTTAAATGTGCATGTTTTGTGGTTTTAGATGATCAACAAAACACCCAACAACATATGTTACCATTTTCTATTGATCTTAACCAAGAAGCTTCAACAATGGATGTAATGCAAAGTAGAGATGGTAACAATATGGTAATTTGAAATTTCTAAATTATAGTAGATAAGTTTTTATTTGGTGATCTAATTTACCTAATTTATTTACTATTGAGCTAATTAATTTGTGGTTTGACTTGTTATTGTGCAGTCAACTTTGCATCCATCAAGTGGAATGAGGAGGCTAGATTTTGATGATCAACCACAAGTTTAGGACTCGCCTAAGACATAAAATCAATTGAACTATTAGGATTTAATGTGTAGTTATTCAACATCCACATTGCATATAGATCTTGAGATGACATATGGAGCTTGAGATGGCATATGAAACATTTTGTAAAAATATTTTGAGTTGGTATAAATGCTAATTTTGTAAATGTGTAGAGAATTATTCTATGCTCTTATATATAAAAATCGATATACAATATAATTTTTACTTACGTGCATTTTTTCCAACTTTAAACATTTAAATTTGAATGTATATTCACTTTAGAATGGTTGAATTATAAATAATATGTTATAGATTTATTTCATGTAATTTATACCGAAGGTGTATCCTATATGAAGATGAGCAAGCTGAATTGTTCAATCGATGGTTGAGTGTATTCTAAAATGGATGCAAGACGATTCAAGTCATATTGATCGTTCATTTTTATACACAACCAAAATTTATTTTTTAATGTATTTTTATTTGCAGTTAATCTAAAACATGTACATCAAACTACACAAAAGTTACCTTTGATAGCATGTGGATTGCATGACATTCATGAGATCGAAATGCAACTTGAATTTTACAAAAAGTTGTATTTAATATGAAGTGGACACTATAACAAAGTTTGTAAACGACGGATTAATAGTTTCTCCTCAAATGTGGATGATGTGGCATTCTTTAAACCTACAAGCTGGTACGTTATATGCATTGAGAATGACTATATTTAAAAAGAAGGCATTACAAAATGCAAGTTGTTTGATAATTTGTGAGTACCTCTGTAGAAATCAAGTGATAAAATGCCCCATTTTTTATCATAATTTAATAATTTGTGTAGTGTAGAAAAATGTATCCCTTTACATTTTCACACTTGTTTGGGCCCTCCTAATTAAAATGGACTTAATTATGCCTTAATTTAGTGTTGAAAAATGTATTCCTTTACATTTTCACATTTTTTTGGGCTCTTCTAATTAAAATGGACTTAATTATGCCTTAATTTAGTGTTGTAAAATGTATCCCTTTATATTTTCACACTTATTTGGTCCCTCTTAATTAAAATAGACTTAATTATGCCTTAATTTAGTATTGTAAAATGTATTTGTTTACAACTTCACACTAATTTTTGGGACCTCTTAATTAAATTGAACTTAATTAGGCCTTAATAAGCCATATAATTCATTTACAAGCCTAATAAATTATATTTTTTGAAGGGGAAACCCAACAATAATTAATTCCAACACATAACACTTTACATTGAGCAATTTGTGTTCTAGGAATAGGGACCTGAGACCCATTCACCCATGCGAAAATGGGTCTTCCCTAAGCCTTGGAACCCATTTTTAAAGAATTTTTTGGTAGTATTTTTATCATCCTAAATTAAAATTTCAAAGGTTGGCTTGTAGTGTTTGAATTTCAAGAAATTAAGAATAAATACCTATAAATATAAGGTTATTTTATCAATTCAAATCATCTAGCAAGAGAGAAACTTTCACAAGAGAAAATATTATTGTAAAGAGCATTCAAGGGAAAGTTTCTTCATCATTTGTTGCAGCATTAAAGATCTCAAACATCATGTCAAAGTTATGTTTATTCATGTATATTTTGGAGCTAATATTGTGATGTAGGTTTCAAGATCTAATCCAAGCATTCAAGTCAAAGATTCAAAGAAAGATTCAAGCACCAAGATCCACATCCATTAAAGACATATTATGCAAGATTTCAATCTTTCCAAGGCTTATCTAAGGGTTTGGTGAGTTGCAACATATATTTGTTCATTCATCATTCCTTTCATGCTTACATTATTTCAATTCAAGGTTTAATTACAAAAATGGGGTTTGACCAAGGAAAACCCCCATTCACCCAAAATTTAAAAAATTTACCTATTTTGTGTGTTTTAGATTTGTAGGTAAAGAAGGATTGAAGATTGGTAAAATTTTGTAAAAGTGTAAAATTGAAAAGTTGCATTTATTGTCACCTTTGTTGTCATCTCACAAAAACTTAGATCCCAAATTTATTTCCAATTGTCTAACTATGAAACCCAAAGAATCTATAAGTGTAGACATGAGAGTAGAGGACCTAGAAATAAATTTTGGAAAGCTCAACAAAGATCCATTCACCTATAGGCGAATGAGTTCTAAGGCAGCTTCTAGAAACAACGTTTTGTAATAAGTGCACAAGATTTTCCCTTCTTAGATTTATCAAAAGTTTCACTATTTCTATTAGTCTTATGTTTCATCTTCAAGATTCTACCTTTACATGTCATGAATGAATGTATTTGGTATTTTTAATCTTTCTTCCAAAAACCCTATTCAGTCATTTCTATCAAAAAGTTGTCTCAGGACACTTTGCAACCAAACAAGACACTTTACAACTATTTTTGAGGTAAGTTTTAAGTGTCTTCCACTCATATGATTTGCATGAAATAAATCATATCTATTAGATCTATGTTTCATCTACTCAGATCTAGTATTACATTTTAGTTTTGAGTTGATTTACTATTTTATTTTCATCTCCCAAAAGTGTTGTTTGGTCTTTACCCCCATCCACACACACAAAGGAAATTGTTAGATCCTTCATAGAATTGACTCACCTAAGGGATGAAAGTTTATTGTATCTTGGAGGATCTTATTTCCTAAATTATAGAAGAATAGGTAGGTTCATTCACCCATTTTTACCTTTCTATTTATAGTAAGTTTGGTGAAACATTCCAAATTTAGTATAAACCCTATGTGTTTGAACCCTACCCTAGTTTTTTTATGTTTCATTTTTGTGAACTCGAGTATTTGAACACTCTAATATATAATTTGGATTGAATTTAAACCTTAGATCTAGGATTTTAATTAATTCATTGCATTTAGGATTTCTAAATTTGACATAAAGTTGCATTGCATTTTAGGTGTAAACTCACATTTTGCATTCATTGTAAACCTGAAAATTCAACAAAAAAAATTGCATGATGTTACATTGATTTTGCATAGTATTTACATAATAGCATACTTTTAGTCACTTAAATTAGGAAATTGAATCTAAATTTCATTTCAAAAAGTGTCATATAGTTCATCATTTGTCATTAATTTCACTTGCACTTAGACATAAAATTATAGAAAATTTTGTCGCAGAAGTTACAATTTGAGACCTAGAACAAAGAACACATATATTCACTCATAAATTACATTTTTTATTTTTAAAAACCTTGCACAAAGACCCATTCACCCATGGAAAAATGATTCCTTCAAGGCCTCTCGAGACCATTTTTTTGAGCTTTTTTGTGGTTCTCTATAGTTCCCAGATCTTCTAGTAACCCCCTATTCCAGTCTAGAAATTTTCAATAATTTTTGTTTTATGCATTAGGTCTAATCATCCATCTAGTTTAGGAATTGAAAAATTGAAAAACTTTGTTGCATTTCAGATTTATAGAACAATCATTACATCATTTTTTCATTAAAAAGTCTCTTGTTATCATGCTTCATGTTCTATTTTTAGATTTTATTGAATACTCTAAGAAGTTGTTGCAAGCATATGACTATGAAGTCATCTCCCCTCTTTTCTTGTTTTTCATTGATACCTCTCCCATGTGTGAAACTAACTTAGTGAAAGAGAATACAATCATGGACACTCATGACAATCAAGTTTGTTCTTCTCCCAATATTTCTCATATTTATGAAGAAGATATTCCAGTGTTAGAAGAACCAATCATTGAGAGCCATGAAAATACTATTTGTTTCTCTTCTCTTACTCAAGAAAAAATTATTGAACAAGAGGATGCAATCATTGATAAGCAAGAAAATCCAACCACTGGTAACTCCCTTAATTGTGATGAAGTTATTTTAGAAGATCCAACCATTGAATGTCATGAACATCTAGTTTGTTGATCTCCTAAAAAATCTCTTGCTAGGGAGGATATAAAGGTGCAAGAAAATAACAGCATTGATGCATGTATTTCAAGCAATGGTAATGTGGCTTCATTAGATGAAAATGATAAGGTAACATTAGACTCTCCTTCGCTAAAATATTATCAAAATAAGGATAAGTCTTTTGAGGTTATGCACATTCGATATCCCTTGAAGCCATCTCCTGAGCCACTTCTTATCCTTTATCCACCCTCACATCAACCTCAAGTTCAAAAAAAATCCATGCTTATATTAGAACCACCTAAAAAGAAACCATTAGCTCAAGGAGATATCTTGAACTTTACAAGGCAACCTAATAGTAACAATGTTTCACAACAATTGAGTTATAATATTGTTTCTCACACATATAATAGAAGAAGTAAGGAAACCATAAACCATTCCCACTTCATTACCATTA
Source organism: Sequoia sempervirens (assembly GCA_007258455.2). Lineage (NCBI taxonomy): Eukaryota > Viridiplantae > Streptophyta > Pinopsida > Cupressales > Cupressaceae > Sequoia > Sequoia sempervirens. The sequence goes on along the minus strand of VDFB02161430.1, from coordinate 43,440 downwards.
CCTCAACCATATCTCCCACCTGCACCTAATATCTTGCAGTGTAGTGGAAAGGAGTATGATCTAGTGGAACAACTTAAAAAAACTCCTGCTAAAATATCCTTATGGGATCTTATTCAGGCCTCACCTAATTACCATTGTATTCTTCAAAATGTATTGCAACATGTTGTGGTTCCCCCTAGTGCAAACCTGAATGACATATCATCACTAATTCAAGGAATGAATTCAGACATTATTTTCCACCAAAGTGAGCTACCTCCTTTGGAAGTACAAAAAAAAAATGAAGCTTTCATGATAATAGCCCTTATTAATAAAACTGGGATAAAGAGAACCATTTTTTATAATGGCTCAACCCTTAACATGTGTAGCATGAACCTTTTGGATAAGATTGGAGTAGAAAAAATCTAAATACAACCAAACTCTTTATCTATTTGAGGATTTGACAATGTAGGAAAATAACTGCTTGGTGTGATAACATTACCTATTACAATTGGAAAGGCCACATTGAAAAATCATATTCATGTTATGCCTCAAAATATTTCATATAATCTTCTTTTGGGTAAACCATAGATTTATGAAATGAATGCAGTGACTTTGACCCTCCATCGTTTAATGAAGTATGTCTACAAAAACAAAGTGTACACAATCAAAGCCAACCCTGAACCCAAAATTTGTTTACACATTGAGAAAGAAAAGGAAGGTCCTTTGAGAACATTGATACCAACTACACAAGTGGAACCCATGCAAGAGAAAGAAAAATAAAATCATACTGAAGAAGTTAGAAAGTTATTGGAGGATGATTGGGGTTCATTAGATTTCACACCTACATTCATGGGAGAATACAAGATCATAACAAAAAAGTATAAAAAATGAAAAGAACCAATAGTAATGTCATCATAAAATTTGGAAGAACCCTCGAAAACATCCACTTCAACCACTTTAGAAGAAGAGACAACATACACAACAAACATTGATGAAGTTTATTATGAACAACCACTGAATCTAAAAGAAATGGAAAAGCTTTATGGAAAATGTTACAAACTTTTGAAACAACTTGGTTATAGTGGAAAAGGATGTGGTACTAGAGAATAAGGTACATGTGTCCCAATAGAGCCTAACACAAAAGAAACAACTAGTGGTCTTGGTTATTTTCCTTCAAAAGAAACAAAAGCATCGAAAAAGCCTTCACTCAATACCAACACTATTACAAAAGATTCTCCTAAGTCAACTTTAACCTTGGCACATTTTGAACTGATAGAAACAACTAGTGGTCTTGGTTATTGCCCCTCGAAATAAACAAAAGAATCAAAGAAATATTTGCTTAATATCAATTTCATCACACAAAACACTAATGATTGGAGTTCTTTAGATTCTACACCCTCCTTTCAGGGAGAGTAAAAAATCTCACAATCTAAAGAGTCTTGTGTATGTATGACACCTTGCAATAAGCAAGATATATCTTTGAAGCAAAAGAAAGGAACATATTCTACTATCAATCAAGAAAGTATCTTTTTGAGACTTCTCCAAGATCGTTTGATATCTCTCCCTTCAAGAACATGAAAGAAATTTTACAAGAGTTCATGGTCATTCTATTAATGAATGTAAGGCTTTAAGTAATAGAATTCAACATCTTAAGGATTGTGGTGCTCTTCCTTGTGTTGATGCACCTATTACCTCTAATTAATAATGATTTTTCATCCTATCATGTTGCTCATCACTACATGGCATTGGCAGCTTTATGAGTCTTACTCATTGCCATTCATGGTGGTACAATTTTTTCTGCAACCATATCTATCTTAGCAGAAATATTATAGTTCTTGGTGGTTGTCTTTGTCTCTATGATTGGGGGGCAAGGATAACTAATTTTCTGAGGTGTACATTCTTTTCAAGGATCACCTCTTCCCCTCTTTCTACTTAAAATACCAACATAACAAGTATGTTGGCATTTTAAGTGGGGGCATATTGTTCCCCATTCATTGTTTTCATGTTCCCTTGATAACATATACCTCCTAGGAAGTGTGAATTTCTTTTCAAAGTGTGGTCTTCTAAATTTATGTGACGTGTCTTCCTTGTGGTAATATTATGATTGATGTCCTTCAAGAGCGTAACCCTTTTGAGCATATGACATTCCTCTTAGTGGTAATGCTATGGATTGTATTCCCTAGGTGGTAAATATTTTATCCTTGACTAGTCCTCTCTTGGAGACATTAAGCACAATGTTCCATAAGATAAGACCTTTCATGAACTAAGAAAAACCCCTTTGAACATGTCCTAACCTATTCGTATTTTGTTCATGTGTTTAGCATAACACAACTTGCTAACCTTATGAAGCTCGAACCCTTTTATTCATAAGTGCTTATCATAATGCAGCTCACTAAGCCTTATGAAGCTCAAAGTTTATGTTTTGTGGTGCCTTATTAAAGTTATTAGAGGTATAACTTTGGTATGGTATGGAAGCCTAATAAGATTCTCTCATTTGCAACTCTTGGGGGCTTACCTAGTGGGTCTTGGATCTTGGGGGCTTGGCCACCTCCTTGATCTTTGTCATCCTATCCCATCAACATTGATGTACTTGGACCCCTTCTTGACATATATTTATCTACTTTAGTGTGATTTTGTGCTTGTGCTCATTCTCTCACTAAAGTGGGGGATAAATGTAGTATAAAAAAATGTATCTCTTTACATTTTCACACTTGTTTAGGCATTCCTAATTACAATGTTCTTAATTATGCCTTAATTTAGTGTTGATAAATGTATCCCTTTACATTTTCACACTTGTAACTTGGGCCCTCCTAATTAGAATGGACTTATTATGCCTTAATTTAGTGTTGTAAAATGTACCCCTTTATATTTTCACACTTATTTGGGCCCTCTTAATTAAAATATACCTAATTATGCCTTAAATTAGTGTTGTAAAATATATTTATTTACATCTTCACACTAAGTTTTGGGCCATCTTAATTAAATTGAACTTAATTAGGCCTTAATAAGCCCTGCAATTCATTTACAAGCCTAATAAATTACATGTTTTGAAGGGGAAACCCAAAAATGATTAATGCCAACACATAACACTTTACATTGAGCAATGTGTGTTCCAGGAATAGGGACCCGAAACCCATTCGCCCATGGGAAAATGGGTCCTCCCTAAGCCTAAGCCTTGGAACCCATTTTTAAAGAAGGTTTTGGTAATATTTTTAGCATCCTAAATTCAAATTTCAAAGGTCATCTTGTAATGTATGAATTTTGAGAAATTAAGGACAAATGCCTATAAATACAAGGCTATTTTATCATTTCAAATCATCTAGGAAGAGGGAAACTTTCACAAGAGAAAATATTATTGTCAAGAGCATTCAAGGTTAGATTTCTTCATCATTTGTTGCAGCATTCAAGATCTCAAACATCATGTCAAAGTTATATTGATTCATGTATGTTTTTGGAGCTAATATTGTGATGTAGGTTTCAAGATCTAATCCAAGAATTCAAGTCAAATATTCAAAGAAAGATTCAAGCATCAAGATCTACATCCATTGAAGCCATCTCATGCAATATTCTAGTCTTTCCAAGGTTTATTTAAGGGTTTGGTGAGTTGCAACATATAGTTGTTCATTCATTATTCCTTTCATGCTATCATTATTTTAAATCAAGGTTTAATTACCAAAATGGGGTTTGACCAAGGCAAACCCCCATTCACTAAAAAACAAACATTTTTCCCTCTTTTTGTGTGTTTGTAGATTTGAAAGTAAGGAAGGATTGATTTTTGATAAAAGGTTGCAAAAGTGTAAAATTGCAAAGTTGCATTTGTTGTCATCTCACAGAAACTCAGATCCCAAATTTATTTTCAATTGTCTAACTATGAAACTCAAAGAATATGGAAGTGCAGACACAAGAGTAGAGGACCCATAAATCAATTTTGAAAAACTCAACAAAGACCCATTTTCCTATAGGAAAATGAGTTTGAAGGCAGCTTCCAGAAACAACATTTTGTAACAGGTGCACAAGATTTTCCCTTCTTAGATCTACCATAAGTTTCACTATTTATGTTAGTATTATGTTTCATATTCAAGATTCCACCTTTACATGTCATGAATGAGTGCATTTGGTATTTTTAATCTTTCTCCCAAAATCATTGTTCAATCATTTATATCAAAAAGTTGTCTAAGGACAATTTGCAACCAAACAAGACACTTTGCAATTGTTTTTGAGGTAATTTTTAAGTGTCTTCCACTCATCTGATTTGCGTGAAATAAATTGTGTCTATTAGCTCTATGTTTCATCTACTCGGATCTAGTCTTATATTTTAGTTTTGAGTTGATTTACTATTTTATTTTCATATCCCAAAAGTGTTGTGTGGCCTTTACCCCTGTCCACACACAAAGGAAATTGTTAGATCCTTCATAGAATCGACTCACCTAATGGCTAAAATTTGATTCTATCTTAGAGGATCTCATTTCCTCAATGAAATAGAAGAATAGGTAGGTTGATTCACCCAATTTTTCCCTTTCTATTTATATTAAGTTTGGTGAAACATTCCAATTTAAGTATAAAACCCTTTGTGTTTGAACCCTACCCTATTTTTCTATTTTTCACTTTGTACCTTGGTCTAAAGGAAAAAAGAGAGACCAAGCATGATTGCACAAGGTGAATATGGGAAGAGTGATCTACTTGTTGGATGTAACGCCCCATCGCGCAAACCCCAAAGGAACAACTAAGAACACAATTTTTTTTTTAGTTCATAAGGAATGTACTTAAGTAATCCAACATAACCAATGTTCAAGTTGCACAACTAAGTCCCTTGGGGTACACGAGGACATTACCAATACTATCCCAAAACAAAGTTAATGAATGAACATCAGAATTCCAATTGCATAAATCCATTCATTCACACATCATCATCTAAACATTCATTCACGATAATCAAATTGGTATGAATAAACCATACATGCAAATGAAAAATAAGATAACCATAAAGATATATAGTACATATTTCCATAGATACAACACAACATCAACAATGTTTACAAATGGTAGTACAAGAATGATTACATGGAGTGATAATACATCCCATCGGTCTGATAATACATCTCAATGAACACATATACATAATTACATCACAAGTCTTCCCAACGTATGTGGGAGTGATACATCAACACATAAACTACATTTGGTAACATTTGAATCCTCAATCAAACTGCATCAGCAAAACTCTACTCAGAATGGTACAACTGCATCATAGGGGACTCAACGGGGTGCGTAGCACGTTCCACTCGACCACCCCCATGCTAGGAGTAAATAAGGAAGGATCCCTGACCAAGTACATCCAAACAGTAAACACAAGACTAAACTCCAAACATGACAAGCAAGAGAAAACAATGATAACATAATATCAAAGAACCACTACCAAATCATAACAACAAATCACCAAAACATAACAATAGACCACTTCCAACATATAACAACAATAAGTCCCAAATCATATCATCAATAAATCACAAGACATAATATCAATAAACTACTTCCAGAGGATTTCAATAAAAACAACCCAAAGGGAATGCTAAAGGAGAGTGTCATCGCATGACCTCACATGGATTATCCAAACAATCTATCACAAGGTGTCACCTCCATCTATGCATGGATTATCCAAATAACCTATCTCAAGGTGCCGCCTCCGTCTATGGTTATCCTGACTGCCTATCTCAAGGCGTCGCTCCATAGGGTTACTCATGAGGAACCGTTAACCTCTTGTGGAGATGAGGCAACGATCTTTCCAACCACAACCTTCTTGGCCCACCTTTAGTCTATGATAGTACTAACAGGTGGACGAGGCATCCATAATTATCTTATTAATGTTTAACCACCCACCCCCAATTAATTATTTAGGTTATCACTTATTACTCTAACTCTAACTTGGGTTATCCTGATAGCCCCTTTGTGTGTCAGTGCCCACGTAGAGCCACTCTCCCTAGAAACCCAAAATATAAAATCCAACACCAAGGGATTGTACCAACAAGAATACTGAACCAACAAATGAAACATCCATGAGGAAAAAACATCTCGCCAAAATCATATGAAATAACATCCATAAAATGGTACAATCCATGTGTAAACTCAAATTACAACCATAGCCAAAACATAGGCCAAATATCAAATTACAAGATCAAATATACAACATCAATTTTCCCACCACTGGAAGTCCCTAACCAACAACTTAAGCTCCTACAAAAGGATAAACTAACTCAAGGGCTTTCCCACTTTAAACATTCCTCAAGATATCCTACTTAACAAAAATGATGTCGTAATCCAAAATCAATACTATAAACAATGCTAAAATCAATTTCAATATAACCTTGGAAGACAAATTTCCCATATTACACGATACTCAACAATTACTTAATTAGAATTATAATGAATTCAACAATCTTTACATTTCTACTCTATTTTATTTATTAAATAAATCCTTCTTTGACTACATATAATAAAATCAATTCTCTTTTATTCCTAACTAATTTTCCAATCTACTAACTACTTCCTTAATTAAATACTAGGCCACACTAATCATTTCTCATAATTTAAGAAACAAGCATTCATATATATATATATATAATCAAACTATGTTGTGACTAACATATTTATACATGTACAAACATACACACCCACATACATATAGAAATGCCAAATTACACATTAAAAAAAAAGAATGATTAAATGATGCATCTTTACAACTCATTTCCTTAATCAATTTAAGTATATCTCATTAACTAAGTCATGATATCCTAATCTAACAAAACCTAATATATGTCATTTACACCAAAGACATGCCACAATCTCTTAATTTCAACCGTATATTCATGCAAAGAAACACATAATTTAACTTCAACATTGATGCACACAAGTTCTACAACATTCTACTTATAAATGCATATCACGGAACAATGGTTCCATTATAAAATAAACTAGTATAAGCATGGGAGAGAGAGATACGTAATATTAAATAAAAAGGGTTCAAGGCCAATAATTACTCTTCTTGCACATAATATGCTTACTGACAGTGATATAGGTTCACTTCTATTCCATTACCTACTTAGTCATAATATAGGTTGGTGTTCTAGGGATTGCAACTAATGAAACTTTATAACAAAACAATAAAATAAAACTAAAACCCAAAATTTATTTAATCAACATATAGACCTTGTATGAATGTTAAGTCAGTACCCTTATGGCGTATGCTATCAATGGTAGAGAAGTCAATTTATTTCCAGCTTTAGATTACTCTATTTCTACATCTCTTATATTGCATCTACAATCATATCATCAGGTATATATATATATATATATACGCATATATTAGCTATACATAACATAATCAAATATTACACATAATTCTAACCACAGATTTTGAGCTTTTCCTGTAGATAAATATATTAAACTGAATGCGAATAAATGTATATTTATGTTGACAGGGAAACTACGAGCAATAAATCGGATTCCAACAAGGAGATAAAGCAACAAAACAATTGTTATAACTGGAAACCTTATGCAAGTGCTACAATGAGCCAAGTGCGAACTATGCAGTTCAATGCCTTTTTGTATGTAATACAAACATAATAGTGTTTGATAGATCATGGCTTTACCAACAAGACACAAAGTATTTAAAAGAAACATTACCAGAGACAACACATTACCGAGCAACTGGATAAAGTGCGATAATAGCAACAATAAAGCATACCCGATGCTATGGAAAGAGACAAACACGTTTCACAAGATAAAATTTGTAAAGAAACACTATACAATCAAGTAGCTATTTTTCAACAAGCAAGAGAGAAAATTCAATTGCATTATTCGGAGAAGCGAAAAAAGGGACAAAACAGAGCCAACCTCATTTAAACGAATCACACCGCTGAAGATTGATACTGAGATTACACTCCTCAAATTCACAGCTTCAATTTCTTCAAAGCAATTAATACTGATCTACTTTTCCCTATTCGCTATTTCTTTCAACCCCTTCCTCAAATGACCTTTTTTTTTTCTTTTAAGTGTAATCCCCTCTTTTTTTTCTCTTCTCACCAAAATATTAATAAGTAAAAATAAAACTAACTCTTTCTTTTTCAGCAAAAATCTAAAGCATGCATTGGTTCTTTTCTTGCTTTCAAAGCTCACATTTATCTCACAAAATTAATTAAAAATTCATTAATTCAACATTTATCCTCACAAAATATTATCCTCTGATTTTCTAATTTTAATATCTTGAAAAAGATAATTTATAATTATCACAAACATTATTTATTAAAATTAGTTAAATTACACCATTTAATTAATTAAATACTTTTAATTTACAATATTTAAATTCAACATTTAACTAAATTACAATTACTCACAATTAATCATATCCACAAAATAATATTAATTAATCTCATTTAAAATAAAGATAAATTAAATAACAACCAACCACAATAAAATAAATAAACAACAATCAAACAATACAAAGACAAGGACAAGACCAAAACCATGACACCACAAAATTCAAACCAAGGCGACGGAATTGGGATGGGGACACTTCCTTATCATCTCTCTTTTTCAACAATCTTACCCGTTGGGTTAATTTAATGTTCACCCTGTCCTGCCAAAGCAGGTGGAATCGAGACTTTATTCCTACAATTCATGCATACAAATAAACGTTATGTAGCATGTAAATCTCCATTGCAGACACACCATGAAAGAAAGTCACAGGATAGCAAGGTGCTCGCAAGCGAGTGATGTTACTCGGTCCTTTCACCAAGACTCACTAGCAAACACATCAGAAAACATAATAGCATAGAATCACATCACCACATATATTATTAAAGGAAACCATAGCATAAGCAAATAATATAATCACCACATAGAGTATCATCAAACATCATAAGTAATGTCAAGTGCAACAAACCAACCAAACTATGAATTCACACACACAACCAAGTCAGTGAAATAATTCACCATCACAAACCAAGTACCAAAGCAACACATAAGAGTATCACAGAGTATCAAAGGGTATCGGCAACACGAGGGGTATTACATTGGCTCTATTGGGTGTGGCTCCTTCATGTGCTATTAATTTTTTCCCTTTTACTATTTATCCTTATTATTACAATCCTAGTGGAGGAATACGTCCCCTTCCTATGCACGTTCATTGCTTAAGAAATGTAGGATGTGCCCTTTCCAAGCTATATAAGAGACCACATTCAACATGAAGGTGAACAAAATGAGCAACTTTATGATTTTATTCAGTTTTAATTTTGATTTGAGTTTGGGATGTAATGATGTGTGATGAATACACAACACAAGAAAATTCAAGAAGTGGTTTTTAATAGTTATGGGATATGGTGTGAGATTAATGTAGGTAGCCGAAGAAAATCCAATTTATAATTTTTGGACTAGGCATATCGTTTTGTTGGGTCAATTTGAGGGATTGGATATAATGTGAGAAGCATTTCTTTTTGGTTCCCCATTGGCTGATCAGTGATTTTTATTTGGTGATGGATTTTAAAAATCACTCAAGTTAAAATATAGTGATGGAGAACATGATACAAAAATCTCCATTCTTCAAATTTTGAACTATTTTTTATTGTGGAAAATGATCATGCAATCTTTTATGTAAATGTTTGTTTACTCTTTGAAAATATATACCATGTTTTACTAATAGAAAATTGAAAGTGAACTTTTATTTTATTTTGGTTATATTTTTCAAATTATGTGGTACAATTTAATCTAGTCATTAATGAGCTAATTCTATACTTTTGGTTAAAATGAAAGTTTCAGAAGGCTTTTGAACCTTGGCTTGAGGATTGCAATTTTTTTGAGGTGCATGTCCTGCGGTCCTCATCATGTTGCTCCCATTTAGTGAATTTGTTTTCTATGACATCAGGAGTTGCAGTATTCATTGGATTACAACTTTTTATCCTATCCATACAGTATACACCTTGGCATTCCTCTTTAGCTCAATTGAAATAACTTTACTAATCTTGAATTGTCTTGTTTAAAGACATTGTCTCTCAAGGTTACTTTGGGCTTTAATTGTCTTGTTCAAGCTTTAGAATCTTGACTACTCTGATCTCTCCTTTCAAATGTACCAAAAAATTTAGAATGCATTACAACTTTAAGTATTTGATACATTGTAACTTGTTTGAGAGAATTATTGAGAGGAATTTTGTCTCATAGGTCGTGATGATTGTTGCATATGGTCAACATCAATTGTGCATTAAAGAGTTTTGACTACATCTTGAACAAATACAACTAGCACACATGAAGATAAACCAATTCACAATTAATAGTGTCCTCAGTGCATGCACTAGCCTAGAAGCCTTGGATCCAGGAAAGAAGGTCCATGCACTATTAATCAAAGCTGGATTCCAATCAAATATATGTGTAGGAACTTCTCTAGTCACAATGTATGCCAAATATGGATATGTAGAGAGTTTTATTAAAGTGTATGAAACAATCCTTGAAGTAGGTGTTGTCTCATGGAATGTAATGATTGTAGGATATCCCCAAAATGAATACGATGAGGAAGCTCTGAAACATTTTGTTCAAATACTTCAGGTAGTCTTGATGCCAGATTTTTTCACCTTTGCTAGCATTCTCAATATGTGTGCCAATTTGGCCATTTTGGAACAAGGGAGGCAAGTTCACACTCATGCAATCAAACCTAGAGGTGATTTACATGTTTTTGTACATAATTCTTTTGTTACTATGTATTCCAAGTCTAGTAGCATAGAGGATGCAAGATAAGTGTTTTCCAAAATGCTTGAACACAATATTGTCTCATGGAATGCAATGCTTGCAGCAAGTGCTCAACATGGACATGGAAAGGAGGCCCTCCTACTCTTTGAATAAATGCAAGATGTGAGTGTGCATCCAAACCGCATAACATTTATTGGACTTCTCTCTGCATGCAGCCACATAGGCTTTCTAGATGAGGGATGGAAGTACTTTGATTTAATGAGAATAGAATATGGTATTTACAACAAGAATGGAACACTATTCCTATATTATTGACCTTCTTTGTTGGGGTGGATAGGTTGATCAATTAGAAGTATTCATTCATGCACTACCCTTGCAACTAAGCATTTTGATGTGGAAAATGTTGCTCAGTGCATGCAAAATTTAAGGCAATGTGGTATTAGGGAAATGTGTGGCAAAGTGTCTCCTTCAATTAGATCACAAGAGTTTTCAAATTATATATTATTGTCAAATATATTTTCTACTAAAGGGAAAAATGCATAAACATATTCAAAATAAAACTAATTTTTTATCTAATTGACCTTCCACACCTCTTCAACATACCCATTGCACACAAAGGTGTGATTGATAGTCTTACTCTCCATGATGACTATAAGTCAATATACAATATATTTTTTCCTTATGTGCATGTTTTCCAGCTTTAAACATTTAAATTTGAATGTATATTCACTTTAGAATGGTTGAATTATAAATAATAACATGATATATGTTTATTTCTTGCAATCTTACTTTCCATGATGGTAGTCATAGTTAGATATATGATTGTATTATAATATCATGTGGCCATTTCTCTATCAAAATACCATAATTAGTAATAATTAATAAAAATAAGCAAGATGACAATTATATGAAGTATATATTTATCATTTCATTTAAATTTATGCTAAATTATGACATATTTGTTCTATATCTATTTATTCTAAATTATACTAGCATGTTATGGAAATGTTAGGGTATTGAGTTTTATTATTATTTATTGGTGCTTTTGGCATTTTTTTATCTTTTTAGCTTCCTACTATACCTAGACTCGGGCTCACCACGATCCATCATATCATTGTGTGCTTTGAATAGTAGAAATAGGGGCATATTTTAGCTTTTTGTGATTGTGTTTTCTTGGTTGTCTTGTGTTGTACCCACCAAGATCCATCAAGATCTTGTGTTACACTAGAGAATCCTCATGTGTCTGTGATTTTCCAACATTGGCCCCATCAAATCCCCTTTGGAATTTTTGATATGTTCGACTAACCTTTCTTGTTTGTTGTGTCAATCCTATGCATGAGATACAAAGTCACCTTGGTTCCTCATACCTTGGTGCATAGTACCCCATGTTATATAAAATTAAGTGCTCACTACATGGCAACATAATACATAACATAAAATTTCTCAATCCCCCATCCTACCATATATCATTCCCATTCCCTCATATTTCATCTCCATTGGACTATTATCTCATTCCTAATCATAGTGTTTTGAATGTGAAAGTGTGTCCCCATATTGCATTCCCCATCAAGTTGGTTCAATTTTGGATAGTGCACTAGGGTTACACCTATCATCTATCCATCATTTCACCATTACATGATCATTTCATTTGCATTAAGTTCTTTATGATTTACTATTCTAAGCATATTTTCATCATTTCATAACCATTTCATTTGCATTAAGTTTTTTAGGATTTATTATTCTAAGCATCTTTTCATCATTTCATAATCATTTCATTTGCATTAAGTTGTTTAAGATTTGTTAGTCTAAGCATCTTTTCATCATTTCATAATCATTTTATTTCCATTAAGTAGTTTATGATTTGTTATTTTAAGTGTAGTGTAGGAAAATGCATACTCTTGCATTTTCATAATTGTTTGGGCCCGCCTTGCTTTGTTTATCCTTATTTATGTCTTAATTGGTCCTATTTTTCATCCAAAAGCCTAATAAACTATATCTTTTTATGGCTAATCCCAACAAACATCAAAGGGGAAATGATAATTTAATCGTTCTAGCTGTGTGTCCCTGATTTTTGGGTCGGGACTAAGATGCCACCTAGGGCGTCTTTGTCCCCCAAAGGTCTCGGGACCCTAATTTCAAGTGCACCTTAAATGGACCCCTTTTTGGATTTTGTTCCCCAAGTTTCATGCCTTGGGACTAAGACGCCACCTAGGCCATCTTAGTCCCCCTTAAGGTATTTTTGGGATTTAATTTCAAACCTTGGTGGGATTTAGCCTCCTTTAATTAATGAATTCATATGTCGGCTTTTTGTGGTGTAATTTTGGGATATTAAGCATGAATAAGTATAAATGCAAGGTTCCTTTCTCTCATTTTTATATCTAAGAAATCTAAGCAATCTAAGCATCCAAGCATTCAAGCATTCAAGCATATTCAAGAGAAATTCATCAAGCATTTGAAGCCATCATCAAGATTCAAGAGTCATATCAAGGATATTCTTGCATCATGTGTGTTTTTGAGCTAACATTTGTGATGTAGGGTTTTGATTCAAGCAAGCAATTCAATACAAGATCTATCAAGCATTCATTTGATTCAATATCTTAATTCAAGCTATCCATCTTACACAAGTTTGTATACTTCATAACAAGGGTTTGGTGAGTTGCAACATAGCACTTTGTTCATTCATCATTTCCTTTCGTTTCATTTCATTCCAAGTTTTAATTACCAACAAGAGGTTTAATCAAGGAAAACCCCCATTCACCAACAATCGAGAATTTTTTCCTCTCTTTCATGTTTGTGATTGTAGATTTAGGTCGAAGACTTGAAGATAATTTGAAGTGCAAAGTTGCAAAGCTGCATTGAAAAGTTGTCATCTTCACATAAACTCACCTACAAGCTAAATATGGAAGATTCAGGACCTAAGATCTGAGAAGAATGAAGTGCAGACACTGAGCCTCAGGACCACATTTAGAGATTTCTGAAATTTTATATGGGAATAAGTCACCACATAGGGCATCTTAGTCCCCTTGAATGTATTTTTTTTAGAGATTCTTTCAAATCCGGTTCTGGCATCTGAAGATTTCGTATTTTCCCCAAAAAATAGCAATGAGACTAAGTCAACAAAAAGGTTGTCTTAGTCCTCCATAACACTTTTTGATAACATTTTTACATTTTTGGAATCCTCATCACATTTCCAGACTTCCCAGGTACACACATCCTAACTTTCTATTGCTTAATTTCATCATTTGCATCCTTCATTTAGCTTGCATTACTAGGTTTTGTGAGTTGAATGCTTACTTTTCTATTCCAAGCTTTAGCTTGGTGGTGAACCCCTCAAAGCCTAAAGAACCCCCTCCTAGGTCTTCCTTGTTGAGAATTGACTCACCTTTAAGGTTGATAGTCAATCCAATTTGGATTCCTAGGACATCCTTGAATGACAATTGGAGAATAGTGGTGTTCTATAACCTAGGTTATAAAGCACCCATTTTCCCATTGTTCATTTTGGTGAACCCGACATTTTAGAGCATTCATTTTCTGATTTTAAGTTCATTAAATTCCTAGCTCTAGGTCGTATTCATTCTTGCATTGCATCTTGCATTAGTGAAAGTGCATCTAGGGTTTCTCATATTTGCACTAGTGAAAGTGCATATCGGTTGCATTTTTGCTTTCTTGCATCATCTTATCTCATTGAAAAACTAAAAAGTGCATTGTTCATCATACTAATTGCATTTAGAAACATTGTTATTGCATTCAAAATTGACAAAATTTCATCCAATTTCTTCCCACTAGTTACTTTTTCTCACATTCATTTGCATACTTTTTTGTTTCTAAACATCAACTCCCTGAATAGGAAACCTGTGAACATTGTAAACAATCCATAATTTTTTGTTTTTCTAACAAAAAACTTTATTGGGACTAAAACTCCCTTCCTAGCATCTTAGTCCCTCTGTGGGTTTCTGGCTTATAACCCTCTTTTTGTTGTTTGTTGTCTGTTCCAATCCCTAGAACCTTAGAATTTCACCAGTAGGACCAAGATGCCCTTACTAGTGTCTTAGTCCCTATTGACTTTTACTTTCTAATTCTTAGGGTTTGAAATTTCTTTTCTATGCTTTTGTTTGCTACTTTCAATTTTTTGTTACAGTTTGCAGAATTGTTGTCATTTCAATTTCTTTCATCTCAAGTGTAATTGCAAGAATAGGATATTGTGTTCATTACACTTTCTTTGGTTTATCCCTTGCATGAGATGTACTACTTGGTGTCCTACTACTAATACTATGGTGAGATGAAGAGGGAGACTCATGGCATCCCGCGATAAAACATTTGTTGTGGATCTTGGGTTATCTAGCTCTCTTGCTTCTAGTGTTGGTATTAGTTCTCTAGGTATGGAACATACTTTTGATACCTCTTTTTCTATGCCTACCTTACCTACAAGTGTTATGCCAAGTTTTCAAACAATGGTTGATCATATACCTGAGGGTGTGTGCAAGAAGTTGAGTCCACGAAACGTGGAAGTTTCTTGCCTTAGACAAAAAATTGAAATCGACATCGAACAAACGGGATCCCGATTTTTAAAAATCAGGATCCCGTTACAGTTCGGGATCCCGAGCCTGAAACCAACGGGATCCCGCTTTTTAGAAATCGGGATCCCATTTCCCTGCGGACTCCGAACCAATGAATACGGAACGAGATCCCGATTTATAAGAAACGGGATCCCGATTTATAAAATACGGGATCCCGAGTTGTATAAATCGGGATCCCGAGTTGTATAAATCGGGATCTTGTTTTATACTGCTATTTATTTTTTTAAAAAGAACAGTTTTCACTGCTCTGTGAACGGGACCCCGAGTGCATTGGCGACAGCGACCCCACGACCAGCTACAGGTATGCCACCTAAACACCATTTCTTTGCGTTTTTTTTTTGAATTGAAATTTTAAATGAAATACGTTAATTTAGCATGTATTTTTTTTAATTTTTGTCACGTTTTAATCATTTTTTTAATTGTTATAATAGAATTCAATAATTGTAAAAATAGACAAAAACTTGCAATGAAATTTAGATGTTTTTTGATAAAAATGAAAAAAAAAATGTTGAATTGTGTTTTAGAAACAAAATTTAACTTTTAAATATTAAATTGTTCAATTAAACCCAAAAAAAATTGATTTTGAAAACCCTAACTGAAATAAAACAAAAAAAATTGCATTTCAAAACCCTAGAAATCGAAATGAAATAAAAACATCGCATTTACAAATCCAAATCAAGCTTTTTGAAACCCTGAATTTAAATCAAACGAAAAAAATTGAATTTGAAAACCCTAGTTTGAATTGAAACGAAAAAATTTCATTAAAAACCCTAATTGTTTAAAACTGAAACCCTAAATTGAATTGAAACAAAAAAAATTGTTAAAACCCTAAATTTGAATCGAACAAAAAATCATTCACATTGCTTAAATGTTTTAAATTTTATTTGCTTTGTATGGAAAAAATGATATATATTAAACTTTAGTTTCAATTTTAAATTATAATTAGATTAGAAATCAATATGTTAAAGAATGGTTAAAATTCATAAAGTTTATCTTGATGTTTGTTTGAAAATTTAATTAACAAATTCGTAAATCTAAACACGTACAATCGATTCCAATTGACACTAACTTGCAACTCTAAATTATGCCAAGGGCCACCCAAACTTCACCCTAAGTTTGCTAAACCCTAGACCCTAAACTGTAAAATCTAAACCCATAACACTAAAGCATTTGAAATTTATGAACCCTAGACCCTAATCTTTCATTGGACATACCTAAAATTATGTAGGTTCAATGTCAAGAATGGGTCTATTTGGTAGATTTATGAAAACTATTTTAAATATCTAGAATGCCATAAAAGTATAATTATAGCAATTCCAATTGGAAACACTTGGGTACATATATATCGTATGAAATTTAAATCTAGGAAGGTGTCTATCATATAGGTGAGTTGATAATACATGGAAAGAGGTTTGTATGTGAATATATGTATTAAGAAAAACATAGCACATGACCTCTATAGGATTTTTAAGATGTGATCCTAGATAATAATCCACCCATCCTCAATCATAATGGATTATTTAGCAATTAAGAGAGATTCAATTTAACCA
Source organism: Sequoia sempervirens (assembly GCA_007258455.2). NCBI lineage: Eukaryota > Viridiplantae > Streptophyta > Pinopsida > Cupressales > Cupressaceae > Sequoia > Sequoia sempervirens. The sequence continues at coordinate 26,603 of VDFB02161430.1, read as the reverse complement.
TAAAATTAAACCTATATTTTGATACTATATAGATTTATGTGGAAGGATAGAAATGCATCAATATGCTTTGTGCCATATTTTATGAATATTAATATTTAAGAAAAATCTAGATAAGATTGACCTAAGTAGATGATTTATGTAAGGGATTTTTAGTGAACAAGTGACACACCATGGAGATTGGGATGGTATTTAAATTCTTATTTATAAATATAGTGTACCCCCTTTAAATTTGTATTTGGTTTTTATAATGAGTTGAAATTATCAATGTGTTACATAAAAGAAATTTGTGCTTAGATATATTTAAATTAGATAATAAAGATATAGTTATATAAAATAGGGAATCCAACATGAGGAATAAACCTTTAATGTGCCATTGTGTGCATCTAATTTATGCCAATGATTTAGTAAGAGTGATCGTCTAAGAGGATGAAATAAGCCTTGAAAAATTGTAAGATCTAACACTATTTTAATGTAGTTTTATATGTGTGTACATGTCCACTATGTTTTTTGAGTTTATGTTAAAATGTAAGATAAGGAGGATTGGTGGATATATTTGAAATCTAAAGAAAAAACAAAAATGATGTGAATATATAGATATATATTTTTAAAATGATTCTTTAACTTATCTATATTAAACATTGTATATTATCTCTATATTACTATCATGGCTTGATTTTCATTATGTCTACTAAATGTTGCTATATTTATTCATTGTTGTAATTAAATTATAGGGCTCAATGTGTAATCTATTTTACATCAAATTTTATAGTAGACTTATAATCCTAGAATGTTTGTAAATTTAATAGCTAACAAATAACTTGATAGGTGCAACTAAAAACCAAAAAGTGTGGTTTGATTTATCTCCATTAGGCTGGAAAGCTAAAAAATCTACTAGGTTTATCCCTATTAGGTTGAAAACCCAAAAGTGTAGCTTAATAAGTACAAGTGGTGAAAACTCACAAAAGCACTAGAAACTAAATCTTTGCAAAACTACCCTTGACATATCAAAAAAAGCCAAAGGTCACCATATGTCATACCTGTATAGGTTGTATAGTTATATATTAGATACCTTATAGTATCTCCTATTGGTTAAATATGTTTGAAGATGACATTAGCGACACATCCCTACATTTATATGAGATATATTATTAACATGTCGTGTTACACATATGCTAAGATACTCAAATATGGATAAGGAGAACTAGGGAATATATATTAGAAGAGAAAGATATACTAAGCTATCCAATATTATATTTTTGTACTTAGTGTAGAAGAGAAATTCTAGACCAAGAATGCAAGTGCAAACTCAATACTCTACTTCTAATGAAAGGTAAATAAAATAATGAAAGATTAGAGAAGCATAATAGGTTCCATAACATTCTTTTATGGCTCTAAATGTATGTGTTGATGTTGCTCTTTGGTTCTCTAATGTGATAACATATACATACAAATTTTATCATATGGAAACATTTGGGGATGTCATTATTTTATAGAGTTGAGGGGAAAGGAATGGAGGACTAGTTTTTTTTGGAATCGAGGACTAGAATTTCATGAGAGAATTTTTGAATTTGAATTTGAGAGGGAAGAGAGAATTAAATGTAGGTGGTTGGGTTGATGGAGGGCTTGTGTTGACTTGATTAGGTAGATGGGAATAATTGAATGCTAATTTGAATTTGGATTGAAGGTAGTTGGAAATGAATGGCTATGATTAGTCTAATTAATTTGATGGCTAGGATAGATTATTAATTTCATTTTAGATTTGATGAAGTGGAAGTAAGTTACATTAGTTTGAGTTTGGATTGGTGATTTGGAATTATTTTAATTTTAAGCTATGGATGTGACATGATTATCCCCTTAATGGTTGATTAAAAGTTAGGATTTGGGGATTTTAGCTAATTAAATAATAAACTCTAAAGTCTAAACCGTAAACCCTAAAGCCATCATTTTTTCTTAGGCTCTTAATGAAATTTGGTTGTCTTAGGCAACTCCACCAAATTTCATTACCTTATGCCATGTAATTGTTTCCTAGGATCTTGCAGCATGTAGATCCCCTTAAGCTATCCTATTACCTTAAACCCTAAACTCTAAAGTCTAAACCCTAAACCCTAAAGCCATCATTTTTTCTTGAAAGGTGTTAATGAAATTTGGTTGCCTTGGGCAACCACCAAATTTTATTCATTTGAGCCATGCCATTTCTCCTAGGACCTCACTAGACGAATCCCCTTAAGCCATCCTTCACCCTAAATCGTAATTCAATTTTCTTAAGGGGTTCCAATATGACATTTCTTAAGGGGATCAAAGAAGTTCTTAAAATTTGGTGATCAAAGTTGCCCAAGGCCCAACCAAATTTAACAATAATAAGATCTGCAAGATTATACAATATCAATAGTTAATTGTATTTTCATTCAAATAACATGTGCCTTAGACATATAAATGAGGCTTACATATAATTTTATCATTTGTATTCAATTATTTAAGGCCATTTATATTGAATGGTTTAACTTGGTATTTCCTAAACATGTATCTTACATCTTGAAATTACAAATATAATGCAGGTTCACTCATATCTTGAAGATCACATGGATCCATTCAATAATATTCGCAATCCACCTCCACGCCATCCATCTCCAACACCTTCACCTCCACCTCCGCCCACTCCACCTCGTAACCCCCCACCTCCACCACCTGAAATCAATGAACATGCTCGTTTGCAAGCACAAATCAATGCTTCTACTAGAACCATCCAAGATCAAATCAACATTATTCAAAATGAAGAATGTGTCGCACCTCCTGTGAGGATGTTTGCATCTAGGATGCAAACCCTTGTTGATGCTGTCAGGGCTATGGATGGGATCGTAGATGAGCATCAACAATGGCTAGAGGAGAGGAGAACTCCTAATTTTGAAAAGGAAAACACAAAGAAATGAATATCTATGCAGTAGAGAGCCATAATAGTTTATAAATTAAAACAATGATCTTAAATAGTTATGAATTTATAAATTTGGTGAACGATGGATATTTTGTGTGATGAATTTATAAATTTGGTTCCAAATGGATATTTTTAGTGACATGAATTTATGATTTTGGTTCTATATGGATATTTTTAGTGACATGGATTTGTGAAGTTGGTGGAATTTATGAACTTATAATGAATAGTATATAATAGTATATATTTAATGACTATCTATTAGATCATGATTTCTCCTGCTGAAAAATTGTGTGTGTGTTAAAGACATAAAATGAGATTTTGTGAATGTTTCAAGTTTATTGTTTAGTATGTATGTGCATGTATTAAAAATTTGCATAATAGTTCTTAAATTTTGAAATTTGTATATGTATGTATGTATAGTTTAGTTTAATGATTTGTACGCATGCAAATTATGCATCAAATTATTTTTATTTTAAATGTACATGTACATACATTTAATTTTTAATTTTGTATGGGCATGCTCTTGAGTTGAACAATCAATGTATATATATGTGCATTTCAATTAAATATATGAGCTTAATATATATGTTGCTCATCCTATTTCAATTAAATATATGATCTTAATTTTTGTATGCACATGGACTATTTTGTATGATTTTAAATGCAGGTGCACATTATATCAAGCATATATCATGGATGATTTTAACATTAATGATACCATCAATCCACCACCTGAGCCACAGCCAGATCCACCTCCCTCGCCCCCTCCACCTCCACCTCCACCTCCCCCTCCCCCTTCCCCTCATATGCCACCTCCAGCACCTATGGCATCTGATGAGGCTCGCTTGAGAGCATGAATAAATGATCAAGTCACATCCTTACAGACACAAATCAATGCTATGCAGACTCAAGAATTGATTGCTCCACATGTGAGACGTTTTGCATCTGTAATGCAAAACGTTGTTGATTCCATTAGGATGATCGATTCTGATCTTGATAGGCATCGACGAGAGAGAACAAATGAGACAATTTTATTACGATGGTCTCTTATAAACAAATATTAGACCTTAAAATAACAAAGCCCATCTAGCCCCTACTTTCTTGACCCCGTTACTTTCGACAACCCTTTCCACCCAACAAATCTAGAATATCCATGAGGTGGTGCATACATCATGAGATGATTGCACATTTTTGGGATCGATGGTATATGGTTTTGATAGTCCCCACATGCTAATTGGGAGTGCCCATTGTATTTTTTGAGAAAACTGTATGTAGAGTTTGTTTTGGGGCAAAAGCCCAATTATTTTGATTTTAGATCATTTCAGGGTGTTGGTGGCGGCATGCCACAATAGAGATTAGGGGCAAGGGTTGATCCCTGACCCCGTGCATGCACAACCCTTGTTGTTGCTCCTGTCCTCCCATTCTTAGCCTGTACATCATCAAGCTCTGGTATCAACATTAGGTTCCCTTAGTACACTCGCAGGAGACCTTGATCAGCACACTTTTGCGATAGCGAGTGGGGAGCATAAAGACGATGATGATGATGGAGGAGTTTTTTATGGAGCTGGTCCGAAAGTAATCTAGAGGTCGGTGACCCGGCCCCCATATATACTAGTTGTCATCAAGTGGTTAAGTGGACTGACTGCTACACCTAGTTCAGGTGGACGGGGAGATTTTGGTGGTTCATTTGGTCGCATCAGTTCATTTCTAGAGTTCCTCGTAGCAGAAAATCACCCTAAGGACACTACGACACAGGTATAAATATGCATCTAGATGTATGAACTCATTTTATAATAATTTTTATGGGTGTATATATCAAAGAAAAGTTTTCAATACATTTTAACAATCAATTTTTTTGGTGTACAGATGACACCTTCGATGCAAGGGCAATCATCTGTACCACGAGTACATATATCGACACCGGTCATACTTGGAAACCCTTATGGGGTATTTTGATTTCAATTTTTAAAATTATATATGAAATCATAAATTATTTAACTTGAGTTTTAAATTTATAATTGAATCACATATATGTTTCAAATATTCATGTTGGTTTAGGTGATTCAATCGGCATCCACGTCGATTCCTCCTGAGGGATTGTCAAGCACTCCTCCACTATCGAGCGACATAGATCATGGGCAGGTACATTCATATTGTAAATTTGTTTAAAGTTTACATTAGTATATAGTTACAATTTTATGAGTTTTGAATTCACTAGATATATGAAACGCATGTATGTACACTTGTAAATATTATAAGCATTAAATGTCTATGTACATGTATGTCTAGGGTCAGATACTCACAATAAGAATGGGCATTGGGCAACATTTGATGCTGCGCTTACTCGTGGAGGCCATCGATTTCCAGGTTGTTTACAAAACTTTCTAAAAAAATGTGCAAACTTGAATATATATGTATATATTAACCTAATTGAATTGTACATGCTTTAATTTTGATCTTGTAGGACTTTGTTGGTGCAACTTTCAGCCCTAACCTAGACATAGTTACACCACCAAGAGGACATGTAGAGCAGGTCTCAGATCAAATGGTAATTTTATTTTTTTATTATATTTAAAGTGAATTATAAATTTTAAATTGAATATATACATATTAATATGATATTTTCACATATTCTTTTTCTTTTATAGCATGAGACACATCCTATAGTTGAGCATGTACAGACAGGTCCTGGAGAAGATCCTAGTGCACAACCTCAAAATACGGTATGTAATTAAAATATGATAAATTCTGAATTAAATTGAATAAAAAAATAATAATTGTAGAGTTGTACATCTAATTTTGAATTTCTTTGTCTTGTTTATGTAGACTGATTTAGAGAATTTAGAGGTTTCTTCAGGCTGACCAGAGCATCCAGATTTAGAGATGGTGGTAATTTAATTTTATGATCGATTATAAATAAAATTGTCATTAAATTATTTTTTATTGTCTTACATCTAATTTCATCTTTCTCTTATGTACAGAGTGTTTCAGGTCATCCACATAGTCCGCATGATGTGAAGAGGTCTCTTGGTTATAGAGACAGTACATGACCTACAAACATGTGATTTTATGTGTTTTATATTTCTTGTAACATATCATGTACTCTGTTGGACTTTATTTCATGTGTGCTTAATATATTGGTTTCATACACTTAATATGTTACATAAATTATGGACTTTATTATTGTTTGAAATTTTAATTTATGCATGTACATTTATGCATTTTATGTTCAGTCAAGACATTAATATATATAATAATGAAATTTCATCAAGACTTCATAATTGTAGAATAATTCTTAGGGTTTAATCTTCCTTTCCAATGAACAAGAAGATATTTTCTCCTTCTAATGTATTAATTTTAGACTTTTATGAGAGAAAATTTATGTGGATTTACCTACTTCTATTTAGTCTCTATAAATTGAATTTTACCTCTATTGTTGGTGCACTTGGAATTCCTATACCTTGTGAATATCATGGATATCACTATCTTATTATTTTATTCTTTAATTTTCCTTAACTAAATCTGACAACAAAGTCATTGTTCTAAACTCTTAAGCAAATAAATTCTTATAGTGAAAAAAATCTAACAAGGTATTGATATACTAGCTAATGTACATATTTGGCAAAATGACACCCATTAGTTTCTCACTAGTAATGGAAAAGTGTTCCTACCAAAAAATTAAGGAAAGAGGTAATCATTAGAAAATATAAACTATTATGATAACACAGAATGTGTATATGTAAAACGATTGTAAATCCATTATTAGGTGATGAATAATGAGTGTGTACACACACATGATAAATTTAAAAAATGATGAATATGGAGCTCAATCCAAAGGAAAATTAATTTCATCATTGTTTCCCCCATTTAGAATATCATGATTGTGTGTTGTGTATGAAAAATGAATAAAAGTCTTGTCTCCATGTGTCAATAACAAGAAAAAATAGAATATCACAGCAAATTATGTACATAAGAAATAGAAATATGACTCCACAAAATTTTCCTGAATTATTAAGGTTAGGGTTATGGATAAACTTTGGGTAAAGGTTAGATTAGGACACAACCATAGAGCTAGGGCTAGGTTTCAATTAGGTCGATACAACAAGGCTT
>VDFB02161430.1:0-19464 GCA_007258455.2 Sequoia sempervirens | reverse complement strand
ATTGCTTGAAAGGAAAATTTTGTTAATTTTAATGATGGTTATTATTCTTTAATTTACTGTTATTTAAATTAATTTTTAAATGTTAATGAAATAATTTTTACATGTTATTTAATTAATTAATTAGTTTGTTTGGCTAAATAATTTGATCATAGAGATTAAATTCATTTAATTAAATAAATTAATTGATTAAATTAAAATTGTTTTAAATGTGTGTGAATAGATTTAATTTTAAATTAATTATTATTTTGGAAATGGCATTTTTAATTGTAAATAAATTTTGTATTTTTTTGAAAATTGGAAATTTAAATAAATTAAAGGCATGCAAATCTTGATAGGAAAGATTGTCGGGAAGTTGTTGAAGATATTTTCTTCTTTTCGACATGTGTGCCAGTTAAATTTATTGTTTTTGGTTGAGGAATTTCTGGGAGGTTATCTGGGATTTGGGAAAACACAGAAGTTTATCTTTTTTCTTCACGGGAAATGAAAATATAGTCGGCTCTTAAAATTTCTTTGAGTGTTTTGTGATATCCCTTAGTATTATTGTATATTTGTGGAAGTTCTCTGGTTTGCATTTTGGGAATTGGTATACAGAAAGGTTTTGGAAGCTACAGGCAACAGAGGCTCTCATCACCAAACGGATTTAAAATAAAATCCCTATACTTCTCACAAATAAATTGTTCACTACATTCTTGTTTTGTAAAGATTTGATGGTTTTAGAAGAATTTCTGTAGCATACTTTTTGTGGAAAATATTTAAATTAGTGAAAGGGGAAATCATTTAAATAGAAAATGGATTTTAAAACCTTTGGGGTAAATTAAAATTTGAATGGAAATTTATGTGCGTGTTTTCTTTTGAAACCCTAAAGAAATTTTATAATTTCCCCAATTTCCCCAATGAAACCCTGTAGAAATTCCTTTATTTCTCTATTAGAAAACTAGAAAACTCTGTGAATTTGTATATATATATATATGTATATATTTTATACATACAAACATTCATATATAAATTAGATTGTAAAAAGATTTGTATTTTCTTTGAAATCGCCGTACAGGGGAGTTTCGAATTTGGGAGATTTATTTTTTAAGAAAAAAGAAATCAAAGTTAGGGTCGTCTGTTTTGTTTTTATTGTATATGAATTTATTTTTAAAAAAAATGAATTTAAATTTTATAGAGCCGAAGCTCTGTGTGTGGCGAGGCTACCCGCAGCCGACCCCGCAGGGGGACAACGGCGAGGGCTGAGCCCAGCGCCGTCCTCACGGGTAGCACTCAGCTCAGCCGCCACGGCTGAACCTGTGGGGCGGGCTGCGAAGGCAGCCCTACCCATAGTGCGCGGGGCTAGGGAAAAAGCCCTAACTTCAAACTGTTAGTTTTATAATTTATGCAGATTTTAAATTCGTCATTTTTAATTAGTAATTATTGGAAATAATAATTATATATATATATATATATATATATATATATATATTATATTTATTATGTATATATATGATATATATAATGTATATTAATAATATATATTATATTATATACATAAAATATATATATATAATATTTATAATTATATATATATTTATTTAATGTTAAAAATATTTGAAATTGTTATCATGTTTAAATGAGATATTTAAAAGAATTTATTTATTTAATATCTAGATATAGATATTTTAATAATTAATTATTATGATTAAGATATTTGTGCTTAGAATAGATTGTTATTCTGGAGTTTATATAGTTTTCATTATATTATATGGTTATGAAATTGGGCAAATTATAGATCTGATTTTCGTATTGCATGTAAGATGAATTAAATCTTAGATGAATAAATTTTGGAACATCAAATTATTGTTTGAACTGGATTTAGTAAATCCGAATGTAGATTCTTTATATTTTTTTTAATTTGCTTTAAATCCTGTTTCTTTATTGGGCAAATTGGGAAAGTCTTAGATGTACAAGTCTTCCAAACAAATTGTAAAACATGGGAGTTGTGATTGTTTTAAGTTGACTTCTTGTGTTGGCTAAGGTTGTGTACATGATTTTTGTATGGTGTTTAGACACCTGATTTTATGAACATAGTTATTGATGTTCGTTGAGAAAAGAGTAGAACCTTATGTTGTATGTTTGTACACCTTGCCTACCTTAGTCAGGGAAACTTAGAATTCCTTTGTTATGTTTAGGGGAGTGGCTCTGTGTAAGGGCCGACACACAAAGTGGTGTCAGGGTAACTTACAAAAAGTTAGTAAGTCAGTGATAACTAAATAACATAGTAGTTAGAATTAAAATCCTTAATAAGATGATTATGCCTCACTTATGGACTCTTGAGCTAGTATAGTCTTGAGTATAAGATGAGAAGGCCTGGAATGGCAAATCAATATCTTGTTACCTTAAAAGATATTCGATTCCACAATAGTTGCAAACGGGGTCGGGTTTCGTAAGAGGTTACCAGGGTAACCCAAGTTGGGGGCCGGGACCTAGGAAGAAACACCAGGGTAACCTTTGCAATATTGTGATGACACTCCACCTAAAATAACAGTTAACCTTGTGTTCTTAGTATATTTGATTGTCTTAAATCTGGAAGCAATGTAACCATCAGTTAGTAATGTACTTGTGTCTAGGGTTAATAGGTTATGTCTAGGTAACCATATTACTATCTCCTAGCATGGGGGGTGGACCTATGGGTACCACATGGTTGGGTGGAATGTGCACCTTACTCCGTTGGGTCCCCAGTTTATGTTCGTGGCAACGAGAGCTTCATGGATGGAGAGATCATACTTGGATACATATGTATACTTTCTTTATTGCATTATTGGAAATCTTGTATTGTAACAACCCTCAATTGTTTATGAGGTGAACATTTGTAAAATGTAATTGTAACTATTATTGATTTACCTCATCAGATGAATGAGTATTGTAATGTTAATTCAAATGCAATGTAAGAAATCATATTTGTACCTTAAACTATCTTGAATGGAATTTCAAATGATATGCAATGTTTACTTTTTAATGTTTATGTTAATTAAATATGTGCAATGCTAAATACTAAAGTCATCTATGGAAACTCAAGTAGTGTAACATCGCGTAACTTAGTGAATGTATGCAACTAATTAAGTTAATATTATTACTTTAAAAAAGAAAATTATTTCACTTTTATACACAATTGCAGCATTCCTTAGGTTATAAGACGGGGCATTACAGATTGGTATCAGAGCCAAGGTTTACAAACACTGGACGCTCTATGTAATCGCGAGCCCATTAGGTTGACCTAGTACGTAGTGTCGCTATCTGTTAGCCTTGGTTGAATAGTATCTGAGACTCGTCATTGTTAAGTGTAGGATCATGCCTAGACGAGGTGGAGGCCGAGGGCCAATCCCTCAGGTTACTGCCCCTTCTGAGCCCTCATCAGAGTGATCAGGCAGAGCAGTTGGATCAGAGAAATGAGGGACAAAATCCTGAATAGTCAGGAGTAGAGGGTTCACAGATACGTCCTTTATTAGAGGAGGTCCTAGCTCGACTTGGACCCAGATAGGAAGTTGAGCAGGAGGTAGTTAGAGAGCGTGATAGATCTCCACGGAGAGTAGATGATATAGTCTATCAGGATGCTACTACTGTAGGACACATGCGAGATTTATTGAGGGCACGCCCTCCTACTTTTGATGGTACAGGAGGTGGCTTAGAGGCAGAGACTTGGCTACTGGATTTGGGTAGATGCTTTTCCATGCACCCTTACAGTAGCAATACCTGAGCGAGATGCGCTATTATGCATCTAAGAGGATTCGCCTCTACTTGGTGGCGCCTGGAGGAGCAGAAGCTCCACTTAGATATTGGGTCATTGTCTTAGGAGATGTTCCTGGAGAGGTTTAGAGCACGGTTCCTATCGGAACACTGGAGGCAGCAACGGGTTGACGAGTTTCATGATCTACGTCAGTTGGCTCTATCTGTTGAGCAATATGAACGTAGATTCTATGAACTCAAGCAGTATGCAGGTATTGGCGATGATGAGCCTATGCTAGTACAACACTTCATCAGGGGTTTAAACGCCCACATTAGTGGTGGAGTCAGAGTCTTTGAGCCAAAGACTATGGAAGTTGTTGTGGAGAAGGCTCAAATAGTGGAAGAGAATCTTGTTATGGCGTTAGGTGGTCATACAGGAGTACAGATTGGCACTACTCCTGTAGTAGGTTTTAGTCCACGGGGTGGATAGGCATAGATAGGGGGTTCCTCTAGGAACCAACAGACACCCTCTAAGGGTGGGCAGCAACAGCAACAACGTACACCTCAAAAGAATAATAATCCACAACCACAGCAAGGTAATAGTCCACAAACAGGAAAGAGTCGCAACTAGTGGCGCAACAAGCGCAATAGACAGGATCAGCCTGCTCAGAGTGCTTAGTCTACTATTAGTAGAGGTAGTTTCCAGCAATCCAATGCACCTTCGGGTGGCAGAGGATTCGGTAGAGGCACAGGTTGTTACTCGTGTGGTCAGCAGGGACACATTGCTAGGCAGTGTCCGATGAGAGGTTCTTCTAGTTTTGGGCCTCGACCTATAGTTTTAGAGCCTACTATGGGTGATGCAGGCAGGTTGCATAGGGTGTTTACTGTGGTGGATAACCACCAGGTTCAGCACTAGGGTGCAGTTGGAGAGGTTCCTGATGGAGGACCAGCATCGTTCTTTGGGAACCATGCACGTCCTTCTACATCGGGAGTTGATCCTCAGGGGTCGAGACATTGACTGAGTACTGATTTAGAGGGATCCTAGTGGCTAGTCTTCCATTTCTTGGGAGGACCTATTTAGATGTGTGTGTTATTTGTTTTCTATTAGCAGGCTTCAAGGAGTAAGCCTGATCCCAGGGGGGGAGGATGTAGTACCCCTCCATTTATGCTTATGTTTTATGTTGCATGTTTTCACACTATTAGACTTTGGTACTTTGGTTTGGATATTTTGATCGTTGATTTTGAGCGACAGTGGATTCACTTTATGATATGATGATACATTGTATGGTGATATTTGATTTCTGACATGCTTTGTGATAGCATAGATGTTTCCCTTCAAATGTTAATGCTATGTATATGTTTATGATGGACTAACTGTTAATTAATTTGTCAGTTTGATGTGACATGTATTGGTGTGGAGAATGGAATTGCATCACTCGCTTGCGAGTGCCCTATGATGTCTGTGATTTTCTCCGCACGGTGTGCCTGTACAATGGATTATATATATATGCATGTTATTTGTTTGGTTGCAGGATTGCAGGTACATGACACCGTCTCCACCTAGTTACTCAGGTCTGAGCGTATCAAGACTCAACGGATATGTTGATTGGGAGATAGTAGCATGGTTCATCCTAGTCTAGTCTTAAACCCCTGGTCATAGTACATTGTCAGTTTAGTTTGGAGTCTTTGGTTGTCTTGTCTTTTCCTAATTGGATTAAATTGCTTTGATAGGAAAATCTTGTCAATTTTTATGATAGTTAGTATTCTTTAATTTATTGTTATTTAAATTGATTTTTAAATTTTAAAGAAATAAGATTTACATTATATTTAATTAATTAATTAGTTTGTTTGGTTAAATAATTTGATCATAGAGATTAAATTCATTTAATTAAATTAATTAATTAATTAAATTAAAATTGTTTTAAATGTGTGTGAATAGATTTAATTTTAAATTAATTATTATTTTGGAAATGGCATTTTTAATTGTAAATAAATTTTGTATTTTTTTGAAAATTGGAAATTTAAATAAATTAAAGGCATGCAAATCTTGATAGGAAAGATTGCCGGGAAGATGTTGAAGATATATTCTTCTTCTTGACATGTGTGCCAGTTAAATTTATTGTTTTTGGTTGAGTAATTTCTGGGAGGTTATCTGGGATTTGGGAAAACACAGAAGTTTATCTTTTTTCTTCACGGGAAATAAAAATATAGTCGGCTGTTAAAATTTCTTTGAAAGTGTTTTGTGATATCCCTTGGTATTATTGTATATTTGTGGAAGTTCTTTGGTTTGCATTTTGGGAATTGGTATACAGAAAATTTTTGGAAGCTACAAGCAACAGAGGCTCTCATCACCAGACGGATTTTTGAAGCTAAGGAAAAACAGGTATTTCCCTTGTATTTTATAATTTGTTTGATTTTGAAAAGAATGTCTGAGAAAAATGAAATTTAATTTAAAATAAAATCCCTGTACTTCTCACAAAGAAATTGTTCACTGCATTCTTGTTTTGTAAAGATTTGATGGTTTTAGAAGAATTTTTGTAGCATACTTTCTGTGGAAAATATTTAAATTAGTGAAAGGGGAAATCATTTAAATAGAAAATGGATTTTAAAACCTTTGGGGTAAATTAAAATTTGAATGGAAACTTTTGTGCGTGTTTTCTTTTGAAACCCTGAAGAAATTTTATAATTTCCCAAATTTCCCCAATGAAACCCTGTAGAAATTCCTTTATTTCTCTATTAGAAAACTAGAAAACTTTGTGAATTTGTATATATATATATTTTATACATACAAACATTCATATATAAATTAGATTGTAAAAAGATTTGCATTTTCTTTGAAATCGCCATACAGGTGAGTTTCGGATTTGGGAGATTTATTTTTTAAGAAAAAAAGAAATCAAAGTTAGGGCCGTCCGTTTTGTTTTTATTGTATATGAATTTATTTAAAAAAAAATAAATAAATAAATTTTATAGAGCCGAAGCTCTGTGTGTGGCGGGGCTACCCGCAGCCGACCCCGCAGGGGGACGGCGGTGAGGGCCTAGCCCAGTGCCGCCCTCACAGGCAGCACTCGGCTCAGCCGCCGCAGCCAAGCCTGTGGAGCGGGCTACGAAGGCAGCCCTACCCACAATGCGCGGGGCTAGGGCAAAAGCCCTAACTTTGAACTGTTAGTTTTATAATTTATGCGGATTTTAAATTCGTCATTTTTAATTAGTAATTATTGGCAATAATTATATATATATATATTTTATATTTATTATGTATATATATGATATATATAATGTATATTAATAATATAATATATATTATATATATAATATTTATAATTATATATATATTTATTTAATGTTAAAAATATTTGAAATTGTTATCATGTTTAAATGAGATATTTAAAAGAATTTATTTATTTAATATCTAGATATAGATATTTTAATAATTAATTATTATGATTAAGATATTTGTGCTTAGAATAGATTGTTATTCTAGAGTTTATATAGTTTTTATTATATTATATGGTTATGAAATTGGGAAAATTGTAGATCTAATTTTCGTATTGCATGTAAGATGAATTAAATCTTAGATGAATAAATTTTGGAACATCAAATTATTGTTTGAACTAGATTTAGTAAATCCGAATGTAGATTCTTTATATTTTTTTTTAATTTGCTTTAAATCCTGTTTCTTTATTGGGCAAATTGGGAAAGTCTTAGATGTACAAGTCTTCCAAACAAATTGTAAAACATGGGAGTTGTGATTGTTTTAAGTTGAATTATTGTGTTGGCTAAGGTTGTGTACATGATTTTTGTATGGTGTTTAGACACTTGATTTTATGAACATAGTTATTGTTTTTCGTTGAGAAAAGAGTAGAACCTTATGTTGTATGTTTGTACACCTTGCCTGCCTTAGTCAAGGAAACTTAGAATTCCTTTGTTATGTTTAGGGGAGTGGCTTTGTGTAAAGGCTGACACACAAAGTGGTGTCAGGGTAACTTACAAAGAGTTAGTAAGTCAGTGATAACTAAATAACACAGTAGTTAGAATTAAAATCCTTAATAAGATGATTATGCCTCACTTATGGACTCTTGAGCTAGTATAGTCTTGAGTATAAGATGAGAAGGCCTGGAATGGCAAATCGATATCTTGTTGTAACCTTAAAAGATATTCGATTCCGCAATAGTTGCAAACGGGGACGGGTTTCATAAGAGGTTACCAGGGTAACCCAAGTTGGGGGCCGGGACCTAGGAAGAAACACCAGGGTAACCTTTGCAATATTGTGATGACACTTCACCTAAAATAACAGTTAACCTTGTGTTCTTAGTATATTCAATTGTCTTAAATTTGGAAGCAATGTAACCATCAGTTAGTAATGTACTTGTGTCTAGGGTTAATAGGTTATGTCTAGGTAACCATATTACTATCTCCTAGCACGGGGGGTGGACCTACGGGTACCACATGGTTGGGTGGAACATGCACCTTACTCCGTTGGGTCCCCAGTTTATGTTCGTGGCAACGAGAGCTTCATGGATGGAGAGCTCGTACTTGGATACATATGTATACTTTCTTTATTGCATTATTGGAAATCTTGTATTGTAACAACCCTCAATTGTTTATGAGGTGAACATTTGTAAAATGTAATTGTAACTATTATTGATCTACCTCATCAGATGAATGAGTATTGTAATGTTAATTCAAATGCAATGTAAGAAATCATATTTGTACCTTAAACTATCTTGAATGGAATTTCAAATGATATGCAATATTTACTTTTTAATGTTTATGTTATTTAAATATGTGCAATGCTAAATACTAAAGTCGTCTATGGAAACTCAAGTAGTGTAACGTCGCGTAACTTAGTGAATGTATGCAACTAATTAAGTTAATATTATTACTTTAAAAAAAAAAATTATTTCACTTTTATACACAATTGCAACATTCCTTAGGTTATAAGACGGGGCATTACATTTTGTTAGGGAATAGGGGTTTGCTTTGGTCAAACCCCATTTTGGTAATTAAACCTTGGAATGAAACAATGTATAAAGGAATAATGAATGAAAAAAAATATGTAACAACTCACCAAACCTTAATTGAAACCTTGGATAAAAAATCTACAAACTAGCATGAAGTGGCATCAACAAACGTAGATCTTGATTATGAAACTTGATGTGAAACAATGCATTTGAACACTTGATTAGATATTGAATGATACATCACCACATTAGCTCAACAACATGCATGATACAAGACATATGTGACATGAAAAATGGAATCTTGATTGCTGCAATAATCTTCAACAATTTTCCCTTTAATGCCTTAGAAATTTCTCTTGAATTACTCTTCATCTCATAAACTTGCTATTATGCAGTGAGGACTTGAAATTTCTAGGATTGCTTAGATGAAACATAGTGAAATAACCTTGTATTTATATGTATCTTACAATTAATTTCTGAGATTCAAATACCACAAGCCAATATCAAATTTTGGATTTGAAATCATTAAAATACCGCAAAAAAACATATCCCAAGGGGGGTGGTCCTAGGTCTAAGTGAGAATTTCTAGCTCACTTTATAGGACACACTTCAGACAATGTGAAATGTTATGTGAAAATAGGGTCCTATGACCTAGTGAGGACCCATTTTTTAGGTGGAAAATGGGTCCTAGGTCACTAAGCTAGGACACACTCCAAAAATTAAGTTGTGTTATGGCATTTATGAATGTCAATTTTCATCTCTCAAAATTTGCAATTAATTAGGCTTGGATTTGAATTAAAGGAGCCAATTAAGTCAAATTAACATCAATTAATTAATAAAGCCCTAGATTAATGTGAAACTATAAAGATACACTTTACAACACCAAAAATAAGGCACAATCAAGTCCATTTAGTTTAAAAGGGCCTTAAACTTAGTGTGAATATGAAAAACATATTACAACACTAAATTAAGGTAACGTTAGGCTCATTTTAATATTAATTATTCCCAAATTAAGGAAAAAAGGGATACTTTTTTTGTTACTACAAAACCACAATGAATAACTTAGTGAGCTTACCAATACGAGTCTCATGATGACACCAATTTTTTTGAAAGTAATCAATAGTTTTCTTCTCCTCTTTGAATGCCTTCATGATTTTTTTATCGGGTGACTAGTGATGTCTTCGTTATCACTCATTACATACATTATCTCACCCAATCCATGAAGGAATGCTAGTAATTTGAAAAGTAGAATGGTCAAATAAAAAATCGATAGCACATCAAGCAAGAAATCTTATGATGAATCTTGGTGAATCAGATGCTCAAGAAGATGCTCTTGCAACATTCTTTGGAATGTTTTAGATGAGGATGAATAAGAGAATAAGAATACCTGAGAGTGTGGTGGAAAGATACTCCAAAGACATCAATTTCCTTGTTTCTATTGATTTTTGTTACATGGAAGCAATTAAGCCTAGAATTGTTTGGATTTCTAAGTTGGATTATGAAGTGACTGAGGTGGAAGTTGATCATTATGTAGAAGTGCTTCTAGGAAGCCCAAAGGATCCTAGCATATCAAGCCTAGAAGATAGATCTATAATCAAATTCATCGGTAGTTCAAGAAGAACATGTAAGAAAAGGAAAATTGTTGCTATTCCTCCAGTGGAGATCAAGCAAGAGGTTGTAAAACAAGAAGGAAGATTACAAACTATTGTGACTCAACATGAGCATGAAAGCGAAAGTACACAAGACTTGGATGAAGCAATAAAAGCTTTACAAGAGGTAATGCCTAGTGCAAGCATTAATACATTAGTGTCTACTATAGTAAATCTCAAAAGTATGATTGATTTGTTGAAAGTATACATCTGTGGACTAAAAGAACAAACTAGAAATGAGTCAAAAGCAAGGACTATAGAGGGGAATATATAAGATATCAAAAGAAATATGTAGATGCACATCACAGGGTCTTGAATAAATTAAAGGATGTTCAAACTTGTGAAGAAGAAGCACATGACTTAATATCATATTTTCTAAAGTGATCTAAGTGGACACAAAATAGAAAGCATGAAATGAGTCAAACTAAAATTTGAATTCACACTCAAGCAAATGTTAATGATCTAGCACAATCATAAATGGTCTCACATTATGCAGCTGTAGGAAAATTTCTTTACTTTACAAAATCAAAGGATAGAGGCAATCAAGAAATATGTGGCACTAAGGGACTTAGTAAAGATAAGGCACATTCCTATATCTTGTGCCCTTGCCAGTGCTGATAAATAATCAGAAATAAATCTCAACCACAACACTATGGAAGAAGGAATATAGTCTCTAACAAAGCTTAAACTACTATACAAGACTCTTGTACATGCAAAAAGTTCTTGGAAAGAAATAAAATCTACTTGGTAGGATACTCTGAAGAATCTCAAAGGATCTACATCTCTGGGTTGATATGTCTTACCTTTATGTTCAAATTTTGAGGAAGATGCATACACATACATATCCAAGGGAAGTATATTGGGCCCCTGCACAACCTTTGCCATTGATGCCAAAGGGGAAGATATAATAGGAGAGATAATGGGAAGAAAAAAAAATTGGTAATACATTTTGGATGGCTAGAAAACCTTTTTGGAAAGTCAAGGTCAATTTTGAAAGGAGTTAAGGTTAGGAAGAAATAATTTTTGATTCATGATATGGAAAAAAAATTTGATAGGCATGTTTCCATCAATAACAAAGGGCGAGATTTTTGGAAGTTTGGAAGTTTGTCATTCTTGATGCAGTCTAGCAACATGAGCATGAAGTGTACATACATAGGTTGATTCGGCTGACTCAGTGTTGTCATTGATGTCAACATTGTGGGGAAGCATTTTTGGTGTCATTTGTACAATACTGACTACACTAGAAAGCTGATCTATCAGGAATTTGGCTAAGTGCTCTCTGATGATGGTGTTGTGGTTTAGTGCATCAGTCTTTGGGTCTGCACTTCACCACAAGAAGAGGTATAACTCTGTACTTTTAGCCATATCATTATGACTGTCTTACACAACTATATTCAAGATCTCATGAAGTTTTGTGAAGCGTAGTGGAATATATCAATGATAGAATTCAACTCTATATATCACTGTCATCTCTCTATTTAGTGTATCAGTATGGAAGATTTTGCATTTCCCTAAGAAGAATATTTTGGTACTCCGGTTCTAGAGTTTGTCTCACTGATGTCAGTGAAATGAGAAATTGAAGAAAGATCAGATCTAGAAGTTTTGTACCAAGTAGCATGTGTATGATTGGAATTTTTTTTATTAGGTCCTACTCTTGGCCGACCTAATACATGATATGTGTTGAGAAGATTAAATATACATCACAGATGTTAGTTGGATCTATTTTAGATCCATTCTGACCTAAATTAAAGATTGTAAATTTTCTTAGGCATAAAGATGATTTTAAATCATGTGTGGTGCCAACAAAAGCTATTTTGGAATGTTTTTGCTTACATCTAATTAGGCTGACCTAATTGATGTATGTGTATGTACTTGGGTATATATATGAGATATTTTGGAATTGAAGTTTGGAAAAAAAGAGATAGATGAGTGACCATAAATGATATATCAGGTGAGTGATCTCATATGATGTGAACATGCAAATTCAATGGTAATAGTTCAAAATTAGAGTAGTGTTATTGAGTGATTGCTAATCAGAGAAATACTTCATATTCAAAGCTTCAAAGGAACTGAAATACAACACAAGAGAGGTGCACTTTGCATTAGTTCACACTTTGGTAGTGAGCCACCCTTTTTGTATTGTATTTAACTTTGTTTGTGATCCTTTTAAGGATAGTGTGTCCTATCAGTGAGCCCTTGTAATATACTATATTTGAATATAATATATTGTGAGCTAATCCTCACCGTGGTTTTTCCCTTTTTGTGTTTTCCACGTAAAAAATCCTAGTGTTCATGTGCTTTGTGACTTTGTGGATGATTCATGCTTTCATTCCTTATTTCAATTAATATGTGTTGGTGATTGGATAAGCTATTTTCAAAAGTTTAATAGAATATTGATCCATCCCCCCTCTCAGCATTCTGACTATTCAACATGACACACATAAAATTAAAATGATATTCCTCACATTCACTAAAAATAATTGTAATAAATATTTACAATAATATATTATTTGTCATGTGTTTTTTTAGTACTATCAAACCTATACTACAAATTATTTTTATTTTAATCTAATTTGTTTTACCTTTATATTTAAAAAATCCCTATAACAACTATAGGTTCCTCTACCACTATCTATTTATCCCTCTCCCCTATTTAATAAGGATGTGAGAAAATTTGTACAAAGGCATTAAGAGTTGTGTTGATATAACAAAGAGAAATGTGAGATTTATAAAATATGAAGAAAAACTAGTTCCAATATCAATATGATAGGTACAAGTGGTGTCCAAATTGTTAATGGGGTATTTAAGTGTGGTGCTTTATTATGGGGTCCATTTTTAACTCCATTATTATATGAAATAACTATACTATAAAAGATCATTTAGGGAGTTCATGTCATAATTAAACATAGGAGTTGCATGGTATCCTAGTTCTTGACAAATATTTAGTAGGAAAATTTTATGCAAGTTAGAATAGGAGAATATAGATATTGGAAAGGACAAGGTTGTTCTTATCAATTGCACAATACAAAGAATTGGTTGATCGCTTAGTTTCATCATTCAAGATGAGAGAGATAAAAATATAATTATATGTTAGTCTATCTGTTAGCTCTCAAAAATGTAGGTAAAATACCTCAAGAGGTTGCCAATATCTTGATACGTTTTAGGGTAACAAACAAGGCCAACGGTTTAGACCTTCTTCTCTTCAGGTGTTGCTAGACCTAGGTGGATGTACCTATATGAATGAGGTAGACTTGGTTTGTGTTTATTTCCTAAAATAATTCATCCATAATGGCAAATGGGAGTGGATGATTTAATTTTAGTTTGGTATAGATTGTATAGCAATATCAAGGCTAAAACTTAATATGTTTAATTTAACAAATGTAAAAATGAGTGAAACCTAAATGGTGAAAATGTAGAGACTAGTGCCTTATTGGGTATGCAGAGTCAAATGAGAAATCTAAAATGATTAACTTCTTTCTGGCATATACTCTAATTGTTTGGAAAATAAATTTCAGTTTATAACTTGTATAAACATGCAAGAATATGACTACCAAGTTCTTCTTAATGATCCAAATGAGATTCCCTAATTACTATGATCAACTAAAAGGATTTAATCTTTTCTTGAAAGAACCAATTAATCAACCATATAGATACAACAAGTGTGCACCGATAAACTAAATATAAGCTTGTTATATCAATTTAAATAACTAGAAAACATCAACCTTGAGAAAACCTCAGTTATACTTTCAATTGACACAACAAACAATTGATACCAGAAATATGCCACCACATTAAATAATTTTCATTGATATCTCCATAGTTTCAAACATGCATCATAGTCTCATAATTGAAAAACATTGTAATCTACTATATTTTTATCCTATTCGATATCCTCTTTGCTACCAAAAATGGATATTTATACATCAATTGCTCGAAAGGACACGTCCTTTTAGAAATGTCTTATGTTTAAAACAAAAAATAATTAAAAAGAAGCAATTAGGCTCTGTTAAGCCACAAATGAATCTTTGACAAGTGGTCCAAGTAGTCCCGGTGCTCGTGCGTATCTGCATCTCCCAATGCATTTTGGATCGCGATCTCCAGTTTCACCATCTTTTCATTTTGTTCACATGATTCATCCAGTGTTGCATCTTTCGCGGTAGCTGTCTTCAGAATTTCTTGCAATATTGATTCACTTTCACCTTTCCACCTAATCATTTCTTTTAATATTCCTCTATCATCGAAGAATGCAGTCAATCCCTTTTTGGTGGCATCAATTAATCCCTGCGCATCCCCTCGCAATTCTTCAAAGAAGTTTTTTTTCTAGTTCACAAAATGATTTGCAGCCTCAATTGCTACATTATTAGAAACATCCCTCTGGTTTATTTCTCAAAGCTTCTCCAGAATCCTACCATCCATTCTTTAGTGTTCTTGTAATGCAGAAAAGTTATGTGAGTGTGTTCCCTAGAGCTTATTTAACCAATTTGTTAGACTAGCTTGTCTTTTCTTAATCATTGCTGCAAGTGCATCATATTTCCCTTGAGAATATGCACTTGATCCTTCCCAATGATCTTTTTCTTGTGAACTTTCACCATGAGTGAGCAGCTTGGTTGACTTCATTGTAACTCCTAACAAATCTTTCAGGGAGTCATTTTCTCTCAACATCCTCTCATTGTTCATTTTGTACATTTCTCTTTCCTTGATTAACATCTGTATTTGAGCTTTGTTCAGTTTTGCTACATTGATTCCAATCTCTGCAGTTGCCATGGTATCAGCCTCCCCAACCTTTAGATTCATAACATGCTTGAATGCTTTCTCAGTATCAATGACAACTGATTTCCTGTGAGATGGATACAAGGCCCAAATCATCAATGACCCTTCATTTGGATTGTATTTTGACCTTGCATATACTTCTGTCACCTTTTCCGGGCTGAGCTAGTGTGTATCATTACTGTCCTTTAGAAAACTATCAAAGACTAATGCAAAATTGAGATCTAACCCTAGAAAGATAATAACACCCAAATTTTCTATCATTTTCCTCCCTTTTTCTAGGGTCATACCCGCCATCTCTCTACCCAACACTCATCTTTAGGTCCTTCAATAGTTGTTCCTCATTACTTGGTGAAACATTATAAACCGTTTCTCTTATCTCTTTTCCTTTTTGTTTATACAAGAATGCTTTAAATTTTGGAGAATTTATAAATTCATTATCTTCCACAAATGACTTATAATCTACATGCCTTGCATCTGTATCTACACTCTCTTCAACACTTAATTCCCTGGTAGGGTAGGTATAATCTTGAGTTCTTAATCTTGATATTTTATTGGGTTGACTCTATGGCATTTTACCCTCAGATTCCTCTTCCCCAGAAGATAATAGCTCTGTATCTTGCAACTCTTGATTATATCTTTCTACCACCATTTATGCTTCTTCAACTTCTAGGTTCCTGATCATATCATCAAACTGATAAGGTACATGTTGATATCCTCCAAAGTTTATCTTTTGTCTAGCATAATTGATATACCCTTTTGGATAAAAATTCTTTCTAGGTGATCCTCTTTTCATGTTGTATTGCAATAACTTGTCAAGGATCAAGCTGTACCCTTCCTTGACCAATACAGTAAAATCACCTAAGCACAATGTACTAGGCATAAAATCCTATTTTCCAAAGAAGCTCAAATTCATAACACTAGAAAAGTCCATCTGCCTAACAATTTCCAAGTATGCAATCCTGTCCGGGACTGTTCTAGGCAACATAAATGGAGCATCTTCAAATCCATAAACCCTAATCATGGTAGCATCATCCAAACAATACCAATCCCCCTAGTTATGATTAATTGGCCCATTAAAGTCCTTAGGCTTGATAAATCTCTTTATCTCATCAGATAGAGAATAGGCACATGGATGATTATAAAAATTGTACAATGGTTTTACAAAATACTCTTCAAAGTGTATGAAACAAGAATTAGCAAACCTGCTATCCCAAATAGCAATCCATAATTGAACAGGTAATGACATACCTTCCTTATCAAATTGGGAAATTCTCATCTCCTAAGGCCACAACCCTAACTCCTGTCCAAAATACAACACTATATGCATCAACAATGAATAACGCCTAAGATGTAAGAAAGAGGCTCCACTTTTCACTGTCATCAACCCAGAATCAAGCCCCTTAAAAATGTATGAGATATAATCAAAAGGTCTAGAGTTGTGATATTGAATATCTGCTAAAATTATCATAGGCACGATTGACATATATTCAAGGACTTCCATTCCCAATACTTGTCCTACCAAGAAATAAGTATACTTCATATAGGGTTCAAAAAGATCAACATGGAAGGGGGGTCCATCACTATCCTCTAGTGGAACTGGTTTGCCATCCTGTTTAATTTTGTGTAGTGGCAACCTCCAACCTTTATAAATTGTGTCCATCCTCCCGAATTCCCTTTCTAATTCTTCACATATGATTTTCTCATTGCAAACCTCTTCCAATTTGAAAACCTCACCTATTGCATCTTTTGATATATGTATTAATGGTTTCCAGGATGGGTCATAGATGACTTTGAGTTTTGAATTATAATGAGCGGCCAACAATCTCACCAATTCAACATTGAAAAATACATTAGGGCAGACTGGCTTTCCCAGAATAAGCTTCCATGGATTACATACTGGTTCAAAATGATTTCTCCGATAGTAATGAAAACTAAAAAGTTCATAGCCTCTTATTGGTGTCCAAATATCTCCTATGAGCTTGCATTTGTCATCCAGTTTATCCACTTATGCCCTAAGTTGTGCAGATTGCCTGGCTTTAGGTCCAGAGCCAAGTAATTAGTTGATAAGATCTTAGCTTAGCTTCCGATCAGTGTCCTCTGGCTCAATTTCGGTTTTTTGTTTTTTTCCTCTAGACTGACTACTTTCCCCATGTTTTCTTCCCTTCAATTTTCCTGAACTAGTGGCTTCCATTCTTCAAAATTGCAGAAATCAAAAATTACAGAAGTCAAGGCACAGAGAGCTTACATTATTTCGCTTGAAAATTTTGAGTTGAAAAAATGCTTTGGTTCTTCATTTGTCCTTTTGCTTTCTCTGCTATCAATTTCGCAATAGTGTTTTCAATTGAATTTTCCTTAACTCATGAAATTACTTATGCTCCATGGTGCCATTAATGTTTTAGCTAAAACACGAGTGTAGCGGGTCTTTTTCAAAACTCTCACTAACACATCATGTATTGTTGTCGGTGAGACATTTTTAAATCTTGGGTGATCCTTCTATTAGGGATTTTACCAATGTTCATTAAAACATCTGCTAAGACATCTTGTAGTTTCCTTGACACTTCAAGTCTCCCCGAGAGTTATTTTGATTCACTTGTATCTTCGCTATCAATAGATCATATATTGCTAAGATGTCTCATAGTTTCATCGATGCTATGAGTCTACCTAAGAGTTATCCCTTCAATCTCAAGTATATCGCTATAACTCCCACCAATGCAAACATGTCACTGTGACTTTGTAAGTCAGGCAGATGTTCCTCTGCTTACTTCGTATCTCGCCGAGATATTTCCTTTGGTATTTTTTTTATCACCGAGACATAATTATTTTCTTTCCAATGGAACAACACTCGGCATGACTCTCATATCTCTATCTAATGAAACTAGTCTCGTCGGTGATCAAAATGTATCACCAAGGCTTTACAAATGCAATCTTGTCAGTGTGACATAAGGGGTCGGCAAGACTCCATGAACTCATATCAACAAAATCATCCTTTGCTTTATCAGAAAGACTAGATGGATGCTACGGGACTTCACTTCGACGGCCCAAATCTGGCCGATATAGTCCTTTGTGTTTCGATCGGTAAGAAATGTATGTGCTCTATATGACTCACCCCGATTACTATTATCTTGCCGATAGGATCCTTTTATCGTTGAGACTAAAAACTGCATCATGCCGATATGAATCCTCAGATAAAATTATATCGGTAAGACATTCATGACCTCTTGTTGATGCACTGAAAAGTATGTGTTAGTATAAAACAACTTATGGGTCGGGAAGACCTATATCATCTCATGCCGATATGACTTTATATATTCAAATGCTTGGGGTTAGGTGAATTTTGTGGGACCAAATGGTAAATACTGACAAGAAGATGGGAGACAAAGCAAAATATATAAATTTTATATTTATGATATGGGCCTCTTTGGAAAACTTTCATGAGTACAGACAACTATAAAATTTTCAAATTTTACAGTTCTAACACTATCTTTGAACAATGATAGAAAATGTTATGGTGTAAAAATTTTATAGTATAATCAAAACAATTTTTTATTGTGATTGCAATTTCCCTCATGGACATGTATGAATGGATGTGTGAAAGAGAAAATATGGCTATTGACACATTTATACTAATCACAAATGAGGAATTTTGTGCGGATGGATTCATTTTTGGTATGGTTAAATATTCTAAATTTGACAAAAAATAAAAATATGGTATCATAAAGGGACTAACAAGACATTATTAGGTGCCATGATTTGAGAAAATAACCATGAAAAAGTTTGAAATTTTTTTGATCATAGAGCTCTCAAGAGATTACCTCAATTCAATGTATCCTTGAAGGATCAAGAGGCCTAGGGAATTAAATTATGAATTTGGACTATAATTTTCTTACTCATGATGACATGATATCACTATTGGTTTAGTTTCATATGGTGTACAAGAAAATGGTCTAGAGTTGAAAAAAACTAAGATAGCATATTATAGGGTGACCAAACATCCACCTATTGGTGTAAATGAGACATTTCTATGTTCCATTGTTTCAAAAAATAGTAAGGAAAATATTTGTAAACTTTTTTCTCTTAGGGATTTAAAGATATTGTCTAAATGAAATGTAGCCCATAAGGATTGGGAAAATTGGGGAATAAAATGAAATCTCCACTAGAATTTACATACCCACTTTGATGTAATAGTATTTTTGGTTAAGTCCCATAAGGTGTTGAAAAAAATGGCTATCAACACCTTTACATTGCTCTCAAATGAGATATTTTCCAATAATGCTTTCATGATTGGTACAATCAAGTGGGTTGGTATTTATAAAAGTTAAGATAGGGTATTATAGAGGGAATTGAGATCTAATTGTAAATGTAAATGAGACATTACT
>VDFB02161429.1:0-10237 GCA_007258455.2 Sequoia sempervirens | reverse complement strand
CTGATTGCACCAGTGCGTAGAGCACGAAATTCTAGCCCAAATAAAAAAAAAATTCTTGAAAAAAGGAGCCAAATTGACTGAGTTATGAAGCTTCAAAGATTGACTGCAAAAATGAAAATGCAATCCGTGAGGGGTAGAAAATTTTCAAACTGTACTGACGTATTGCTGACGTCAGTAAACCAATACATTAAATTTGACGGTTTCCCGCCTGTCACCGGAAAACATGCCCCTACCGGAATATGCTTCGACGGAATATTCTCGAAATGCCAGAATATGCTCTTTTCACCGAAAATGCTGATATGACGGCCGGAGTTTGTGTCGACCGCCCGGATTTTTGTTTAAACTTGCCGCCGGTTTAGAATTTGCCAGAATTTGTGAATACCGGCCGAAATTTGAACGGAGCACCGGTGGAGGATGCCGGGGGCGGATGTGGAGCCGTGATTGAAAAGACAACGCCCGGTTCTAGGAGATGGGCCCACGAGTGCCTGCGTGGATGCCACGTAGCACTGGCCACTGCGCCAGGTACTGCAGACTGTGCAGTACTATGTACTGCAAAAAAATTATCCGCAGAAAAAAATCCTTTCCTATTTTTATTTGATTTTTAATAAAAGACCTTTTACAAATGTCTAAAAAAAACTGCGAAAATTCCTAAATAAATTTTACAAAAAATATTTCGCAGAAAATAGGAATTATTATTATTATTTTTTGAATCGTACCGACGCAATAATGACGACCTGGGGGGTCGTACGGCTCTCCGGGCAAAAAAATTTTTGCCTCACCGGATGACTTGCTCCGAATCGGATGAATTGACAGTCGATTTTAAGGTTTTTGGCCCTTCTAGACACGATGGCAGGGTCAGATTTGACCCAAAATGCTCCAAAATTGCAGCTACCTTAAGTTGCCCAGCCACTCTTGACTTCAAACCTATGAATTTAGCCCACATTATCTGGAGTTTGGGCCAGGAAACAAAGGCAAAATCGACTATCTCAAACCTTCTGAACACAATGGTGAGCTCAGATTTGCACCAGCAAGCTCGGATTTGAACTTGCAACAAAGAGCCACGAACGGAACCTCCTCAGATCTGGAATCTCTCTTCAGAATAAGACTCTCCAATGGCTCCAAACACGCTCTGATACCATGTTAGAATTGGCTATGGACGCCACCCAAGATCTATGGACCAAATAGAAAGCACAAGAAGAGAGAGAAAGATTATGACAAGAATAAACTGTATTCAATGTCATTAATATGATATGCTGATTATGATTGATTACAAATGAGAGAGACCCCTTGGTTATATAGCCAAGGTGAGAACATAGAAGGGCATAAGATTATGACAAGTGTCAGAATCTTATGACATGAGACAACTAGGAAAACTTATCACTCCACCAAAGATGGAGAGATAATCACAAGATATGTCCACAAAAGGTGGAAGTGATGAGGTAATGACATGTCAAGTCCACCAAAAGTGGAGATTCTCCAACAACCTCCTATGTGGTCCCTAAGTAAACTTAACTAAGGTGTAATTATGACCTAGGACAAGGTACAAGACATTTAATTACACCAACATGGAACTTCCATGAAATCAAGGAAAAAGTTACCTATTGTTGACTTTAGTAAGCAAATTGAGATATAAACTTAAATTCTTAGAAACCTCTAAGGATAGAGTCCCAAGGGCAAGCAATAACACTTAAATTTTGTCTAAGATATTTTCTTCCTAAAGGGTTTGAAATTTGATGAGAATGTTGATGTTTGTTTCCTAATGTTTTTGATCAAGCAAATTTTTTTGTTTCCAAGAACATGTAAAACCCTATGGCTATGAAAGACTCTATTTGTTGAATCCCCACTTGGACAAGTCTAGCTACGCCTACTCTTAGTAGATGATTAGATGCTTGACCACAGAGGCTCCCCCTTACACTGCACTTGCTTCTCAAGTTAGCCAAGCATCAATACCCATGAAACTCCCATGGCATACTTCTCATCTCTACTAAGAGCCATAAAAATGTGGGACAACTTCAAAATGACTGTTCTTGCACCAACAAATAGATCAAGGATTTTGGCCTTTTCTAAACGAAGGTTTTAATGTGGGAATTCCGTTCATGGGGGACCATCCATGCAGCAAGAGACCATTGTTTCCCTTCTCGTCAGAATAATCCTCGTGATACTTTCCTTTCCTCAAGTACCCATAGTTATATTGGTTGGAAGTCACTTGGTTTTAGCATGTTTCCGGTTGGGTTGTTCCATTGGGTGATTACCTTTTCCCACAAGGAAGGCCCTCTAAGATAAACAAAACTAAGCAAACATATCCATAGTTTGATTGATATTTGTTGAGAAACAAAGAGAGAACACACACAATATGTTCCGCTCACAATTGCAAGATTTGTTCAATTTTTAATCCCAAATGAAATGTGGAGAAAATCACTTACACAACATAAGATCACCAAAAAACCTTTTTATTCTCAAGATCATTGTGAGGCACGAGAGAAGTGCATACGTCTTTTTGCTGGTATTATTTTGGGTAAGTGATTACAAAACAAAGAAACACATGTTCATTTTATCCTTTCAAAGCAAAGTGACTTCTTTTTAAGCACCAAAGGAAATGTGAGATTTTGATTGTTCAATTGTTAACCTCAAACAAAATCTAGTAGATTTTCCTAAAATTATTTTTACCCTTTTTCCTTGTTCATTTTAAACCCAAATTGAAACTTAGTGAGTCCTAAAAGCTTGAAGAGGTAAAATCCTTAAATTCAGAATTATAATAGCTTCCAAGTGTCTAAAGACACTTGATACAATGGACATATAACATTATACTTCAAACTTCCTTTTTGCTCCTTCCTTTCTCCCACCTAAAAAAATGATTAATTCAAGAAAACAGAGGCAGAAAACCAAATAGTAACTTCAAGTGATCCAAAGAAAAAAAGGCACATGTCAAAAAAATTGAATTTTGACTTTTTACTCCACCCTAGTGGCGCAACCCGCATATGTGGCGTTGTTTGAAGAAATAAAAAATGTTGTATAGCACCGCTAGCTTTGCAAGTGGCGCTCTGCAGTAGAACAGAGAGTGTGACGACAATGCAGTTTTTCTCAGCAATGTAGTTTGAAGTTTGAAAATCCTAGCGCCCGAGAATTGAACCAGCGTCACAGTTTGAAGATTTGAATTTCTGGGCGGGAAGGTTACAACGGTGTATTTTGGAGTTTGAAGCATCACTGTATGGCACCGTTGGGCTGATAGCGGCATTGTATGGTGTTGTTGGACTAATAGTGGTGCAGTTTCCTATAGACACTAAAAAAATAGAAAAAAGTACAAAGTTTTGTTAAAAAACATGATTAAAACTTGAGATTTTCCCTCCCTCTAGTGCCAAATATAGAACCCAATCCTAGACCTGCATAGACACAACAAAAAAACACGTCATTAGATTAAATGCAAGTGAGAATCAAGATTCCCCATGAAATTCACTTGCAAAGCTCAAATATGAAAGAAAATGAAGAAAATGAACCAAGAAAGCAATGAAATCCTATTTTAAGATGCAAACTCTCAATCTCATGGGGGAATTGGTACCAATTTGATGTGGAAATTGGCCCTTTCCCAACTCCTATGCAAGCTTGTGATGATTTGATGAAGATTGATCCACTTGATGATTGCTTCATTGAGCTCCATGAAGAAACCTACAATAACCTAGTTATAAACTTGATAAAATGGATGAAAATGGATATGCTTGAGGATGAAATTGAGTATAGTAGATTTTCTCAAATTGTGGATGATAAAAACAAAGGATGAGCCTCTTATTTATAGAAATTCAAGATTGAGGAATGAGAAAAATGGAGCAATGTGGGATCATTCAACACCCAATGGGTAAGTTCCACTTGTCAAGATGTGAATTGAGGAACCTTGAGCACATTTTGATGAATGTGCACAATAAATGTTATTAGGTGGAATTTCAAATTTGTGAAATGACTTGTTGGAGGGAGAAAAGAATGACTTAAATGCCACTTAGCTCAATGCACAAGGACATGTAAGAGGGAATGAATGTCCTGTTGGAAGGAAAAATCCACTTGGAGGGATTTTCAAACTTGGAGGAATATTCCCCTAAAGATGGAAAGTTGAAAGAAAATAGGGATTTAATAAATCAATTAAATGTATTTTCATGTGCAAGTGGAAAAATCTAGAGGAATCGGATGATGAGGATTAAATTAATTAGGATTTGATTAATTTAATAAGGGATTAGTTGATGTGACAATTTGATTTAGATTTTTGGGTTGATTTAAATCAAAGTTGAGAAGATTGTGATTTAGATTTAATTAAATAAAAAGATTTGATTTATTTAATAAGAGAGGATGATGTTAGTGTTAAATCAAATAAAGATGAATTTGTTTAATTTAAATGGATGAATTTAGAGATTTATTAAATAAATTGAATTATTTAATTAAAAGAGGGACATTAGGATTTGATTAAAAATTGATTTATTTAATCAAAGAGGTATGTGAGGACTAAATTAAATAAAGTTAATTTATTTAATTAAAGGAGGAATTTAATCAAATAAATTGCTTTATTTGATTAACAGAAGAATTTGATGTTAATTAGTTAGATTTAGATGCATGATGTCGATTTTTCATGTATACATTTTTCCCCTCTTTGAAGGAACGTACTTGTTGTGTTGGTTCAAAGAATAAACTTGCCATGATCAAAATTCAATTTTTATTTTAATTTTTTTGATGCCCTAGTGGAAAGAAGTATACTGGTACAATTGAATTAGGGAATAAGGGTTTCCTTTGGTCAAACCTCATTTAGGTAATTAAACATTATGATGAAACAATGAAATATGAACATGAAACATGAAACATAAAACATGAGCATGAGTAATGATACCTTGAAGGATGACTTGAGATGTAGATCTATAATTTAATATGAAGTGGCCATGAATAATGTAGATATTGATCTTGAATTAGATGTAGAACAATGCATAATCTTGGATTTTGAATGCTACATCACAACACTAGCCCAACAACATGCTTGATGCACTTTGCATTTGATATGATGATAGATCTTGAATTGTTGCAACAAATGATGAAGAAATCTACCATTGAATGCTTTATAAATGCTCTTAAATGCTCTATGATGCTCTTGTGATGTCTTGGAATACTTGAATCTTGATTACTTGACTTGATATTATGAATTCTTAGGTGAAATAATGATTTGAAAACTTGTTTATATAGGAACTCCATCTAACTTACCATTTATTAGATCCCAAATGTCGACATTCATGAAATTTGAATTCAAAACCCTAATTTCCCACTCAAAACCCTAAAAAGGGGCCAAATGGGACTCATATGCCACCTGTGGCATATAGGTCCCATATGGGTGAGACTCATACGCCCAAGGTGGTGTATGGGTCCCACCCATCCTTTTTAGTTAGAGGAAATGTTAGGGAGTTGGAAAATTAAGTGTATTTGTTGATTGTGTTGGGATCTATATTGAAATAAGCCTCAGGATGCATAATAAAGGGTCTTAGGGGCCTATTAATGATGATATGAAGGTCATAAATGCAAGAGGTCCCAAAAATTAATGTGAAGGTGTAAATAAATACACTTTATAACACTAAATTAAGGAAAAAATAGGTCTATTTATCTTAAAAGGGAGCTAAACCTAATGTGAATGTATAAAACACATTACAACACTAGATCAAGGCAACATTAGGTCTATTTTAATGTTAACCTTACATAAATAAGTGTGAAAATGTAAAGGGATACATTTTTCTACACTATAGTTTGTAAATTTTTTGTTCTTGGCCCAAATCTTGGGTTTGTCATTTGAACTAGAAAGGTTGCTGTTTGAGTTGTTTATTTTAATGGCTCCCCTTGCGATGAGGGCTTTCTCAATGTGTAGTCCCTTTTCAATAGTCTCTTCAAAATTATCAAGGCAAAACATGGTGAGTTGGAAATTGATTTCATCTTAGACATTGGAAATAAAGATATCCACCAGTTCTTTGTTAGGAATAGGCCACTTGCATCTACTAGCTTTATGTCTCCATCTTTGTAGGTAGGATGTAAAGGATTCTCCTTGACTTTGTTTAATCTTGTAGAGATCAGTGATGGTGTCATCCCGCTCTATGTTGAACAAGAAGTGGTTCATAAACTTGTTGGTCAATTCATTAAAACTCTTAATACCTGGTGGTAGATGGGAGAACCATTCCATAGCATGACCAATAAGACTGCATGGAAAAGCTCTCATTAGGTAGGAATCATTTTTTTGCACTTCCATGCAACATATCGAGAAATATAGCACATGTTATACTAGATCACATTTTCCCTTGTACTTTTCAAACTTTGGTATTTTGTAATTTTTCACAAATAGGAGCATAGTAATAGAGTGATCAAAAGGGAATGAACATATATATTGTAAAATGTAGGTCTTCTTTGGTTTTCCAATCTGAATGTCTAATATCCTTTGATTCATTTCTTGTAGTTGCATGCCTACCTCTTTGTTTGGTACATTTGTTTGTAGACCTTTTGTGTAATAGCCTTGTCCTACCATGTTTTTTTGGTCATAGCTCGAGTATTGTTGAGGTATAGGACCTTGGTTACCATGTTGGGTGGAAGGAGAGTTAAGTCCTTGTTGTACAAAAGGAGGATTAAGTCCTTGTTGTGTGAAAGGAGGATTAAGTCCTTGTTGAATGTAAGGAGGGTTAAGTCCTTTTTGAATGCAAGGAGTGTTAAGTCTTTGTTGAATGTAAGGAGGGTTAGGTCTATGTTGAATGGAAGGAGTGTTAAGCCCTTGTTGAATGTAAGGAGGGTTAGGTCCTTGTTGATTGTGTTGAAGAGGGGTACTATGGTAGTGCATTGGTGGTACACCTTACTATTGGGACAAATTTTTTAGAAGGTTACCCTGGGAGTGCATTGGTGGTATACCTTGTTGATGGGAAAAATTGGGAAGGGTACCATGTGACACACCTTATTATTGGGATGAACTGTTTTGAGGGTTACCCTGGTAGTGTGTTTGCGGGATACCTTGTTGTTGGGATGACTTAGGAAGGGTATGATGTGGCACACCTTGTTGTTGGGATGAACTATTTTGAAGGTTACCTTGGTAGTGCATTGGTGGGATACCTTGTTGTTGGGATGAATTGTATTGAAGGTTACCCTGATAGTGGATTGGTGGTACACCTTGTTATTGAGATGAACTGTATTGAAGGTTTCCTAATAGTGAGTTGGTGGTACACCTTGTTGTTGGAACTATTGATTGGGAAGGGTACCATGTGGAACACCTTGCTGATGCTATTGGGGAAGGGTACCATGTGGTACACCTTGTTGATGTTGTTAATTTTATTGAAGGTTTCCTAAGTAGTTTATTTGTGGCATACCTTGTTGCATATTTTGTTGTGGAAATTGCCCTTGTTGATTTTGTATGTTTTTGGAAGGGTCAATATATGAAGCATTTTGGGGCATGTACTTTCTTGTTGGTGGTTTTTTACCTTACAACATGTATTGAGATGGACCTTCTTGATATTGTTGGGCCATTGCTGATTGTTTGATTTGGGACAGTTCCTTAAACAATGGGTTGTCCTTTGGTTGATCATTTCTCTATGAGAATATTGGTGGCATGTTCAGAATCTCCAATGGTTTGGGTACTTCCCTCAAAACTGATTTATCCCTTAAGGGAATTAGGAGAGTATCTTTAAGACCTTCCACATTGAAGTCTAAAGGTAGTTTAGCACCACTTTGTGCTAATTTGAAAAAGTAGGAATTTAGATCCCTTCTTAGGAGTTTTTCCATTAGTTTGAGTACCTTGGGATTGTTGGAGTGTTGAAAGAATTCTTCATCATCTAATTCTTCCTCACTATCCACTTCTTCTATGACCATGTCCTTTGGGCTTTGGTTTGACCTATCCAGCATTTCTTGTTATCTATGGATTACTTCCTCCTCACTAAGTGATTGATGTAGTGTTTCCTTGAACATGGGTTCCTCTTGAGGAGTTATAAGGTCGCTTGGTTTGTAACCCCATGGGCTACTTCCATCATTTGTGGCATTTTCTAGAGGTATACTAGAGCTACCTTTGTTTTCTTCCATATTTTTTCTATGTTTTGATCAAACAATTGTCATAAACAATTTCCTAGATTTTGTGGAAGTTAGTGATTTCTAGCTATGGAATAAAAGGATGCTTTTTTTTTGGGATTTTCTATTTTAAGGAAATGAAATTGCATTTGTTTTTGGATTTTTTTTTTTTACAAGTTTTTTGGGACTCTTTTTTTAAGAGATTATATCTATTGCCACATGAGAGGTGGTAGTACATGCCTTCCAGCCACAAGATTTTCTTTCCATTCCTCTTTATATTTATTTAGTGTTGTAAGATGTTAGCTACATTTCTCCACTAGGTTGGTGTTTCATTTTTCTCAAATATGAAGCTCCTCAAACTACTGATGATATCTATTTTTTCACCTTTGAATTGTGTGAAACTTGGTTGTACATGATAGGTTCCATAAGGTTTGGTTGTTAAATTGGAGCAATTGGAAACCAAATTGTCATAAAGTGAAATGATGAAAATGTTGGTGTTTTGATATGGTTTTCATGATACTCAAGACCCTAAATTGTAAATGATGTTTTGGGATGATGCTATTCTTGGAACTCAAAATGTTGAAAGACTTGGATCAATATTTCACTTGAACTATCCTTGAGGTTCAAGAAAATGTTGATATCTTAGAAGTTTGAGTGAAGGAATGATCCAAGTTGTTTGTTTTGATTTTGAATTCTAAAAGTAGGATGAGGTGTTTGATTTTGCAAAACGGATGATGGATTGATGTAAATTATGACATGTTTTGGGAGTCTAAATATTTTTGTTCTCACACAATTTTGTAGCCAGTTTACGATCATATTTTGTTTTTTCACTAGAAAACAAGGCAAAAGCTGCAATTTTAGAGAAAAATGGGTAATGTTTGTCAAAAGCAGCCAATTTTTGGGTGACTGTGGATAGTTCTGAAAGTCAACTATGGAAAGAATTTTCATGAGAAGATTTTGTTTCAAGTTTTTTGTCTCATAAATAGTGTAGGAAAAAGTGAACTTCTTGGTTAAGAGTGGCCAATTTTTAGTCAACCGCGGCTAGGAAAATATGTCAAGTGAGACAAAAAATAATCAACTACATTAATTCTAAGGTTAATTGCATTCTGATTTGTAAAAGCAACTAGTTTTTGATACCGTACCTATCAAAATATAGAAAGAAAAAGTGAGTTGTTTTAGGTTGACCATGACTAGTTTTTAAACAATTGCAGTAGAAACAACAACAATAGCAGTATTCTATGTAGATTTGTTTCCCAGTTTCTATGTTGGCAGTAGCTTGGATAAATTTTCAGTTTTTAATGACTTCATTTGATTTGATTTGAGTTTGCATGTGGTATCATGCAACACAACAAAAAAACTATTTTACCCCAAATTTCTACAACTTTAAGCATGTTTCCTTTCATAAAAGCTCAAAGTTCATGGAGGTCGAGATGCTAAAGCCATAGTTTCCAATGTTTACTTTATCCTTAATGGGACTTGAAATGTGAGCCTAAATATCTGAAAACCTCTAGGGATATTGTTTGAAGATATCCTTAAGGAGTGTAAATATAGGGATATTTTCAAAGGATTCACACTAAGTCAAAAGGGTTTGAAGTTTGATAACCATGTTTAATGCATGCTTTGATGTGTTCATTTTAATTCAAGCAAATGTTTGATATTTCAAAGCAACCAAAATATTTGGCAATTTCATGAAGACAAATTACATCCTAGGGATAGACACATTCTTTTAGGTGGGCTTACCTCATGCCCTGAAGGGATGATTTTACATGCAACAAATGGAGAGTGTTTTAAGCTCAACCATATGTCAAACTTCGTAACTTCTCAAAATCAAATTTTTGATGCACCACTTCAAAGAATGTTTTTGGCTAAAGGGTTAGCTTCTACAACATTGGTTCTTAGTCAGTATTCTAGGATAATTTGGTGTCTATACATGCAACAGTTTACTCATTTAAGAGGTCTCCCAACCCTTAGAAAGGGTTTTTATGTATCTCATAGATGCTGAGGGAGACTTCCGTTAGTATAGAATATCCACACCAGGTGGTTGATGACATTCATCACACCCACAATTAATTGTATAATGGATCAAAACAAAAGTACTGCTTGGGTGGTTCCCTCTCACAAATCAGGAGCTAAGCCCTCTAAAGGTATTGCTTTGAAATGAAAAAAAATGTGTGAAACTCAAGATGCTTTT
>VDFB02161427.1:0-11134 GCA_007258455.2 Sequoia sempervirens | reverse complement strand
GAGCCTAATTAAGCTCCTAATTTCCTAAACTATGCATTCCAAGGCCCATTTTTACCATTTTTCAACAAATTGCAAGCATTGACAAATGCATCCATTTAATGTTTTGCCCCTATCACCTCATGTCCTAGAAATTAGGGCCAAGACCCATACGCCCTATGGGTCCCCCTACTTAGCCAAGAACCAATTTTGGACATGTCGGAGTGGCCATTTTAACATTCAAAACCCAACTTGCAAAGATCAGCTATCGAGATCTAATTTTCAGGAAATTGGATATGTAATATCCCAACCAATATTTGTGAAATTTTATGATTTTTTGTAATGCAAAAATGATGCCCTGATTTCTGATTTTTAATTAATGCTTAAACCCTAGAACGCTGATGTAATTTTCTGAGTTTTATAATGCATGAACAGCAGCACATAATGCAAACAAAAAATAGGAAAACTCATAGCAGATAATAGTAATATTAAATCACCAACATAGCATGATTAGATCCTCCAATATGAGCCAATAAATGTCTGATATAAACCTCCAGTCTGCTGCTACAAAATATGAATGCAAAGTACAAAGTAAAGTGGGCTCCAAACATGCGCCACAACATGAAGAAACCCCAATAATACAGATGCAATTAACCCTAGCTAGGCGAAGTTGTTCCAGCTACAAATATGCAACTAAATGATGATGAAACTACTAAAAAAACCCTACCAAGGGGTGTGTTGGCCTGTTGGACTGATGTTAGGGCTTTGCCACCCTAGAAATCTAAATTAGAGCCTCCAACTTGTACAACTCGCCTTTCAAATCAGAAATCTAAATGCTGATGCAAAACTGACATGAACTAGCAATTATCTCCATTGAAGCACATAGGAACCTCCATCATGAAGTTCTCCTTGGAAGAAGCTAGGGTTTCGTCCAACTCCTTGATTTTGAAGGGTTTCCATCCTTAGAGAATTTCGCCAATAAGCAGAGCAGAAATGCAGATATAAAATTCCGATGATCAATAATGCCTCCAACTCTCCTCAATTAGAGCCTCCAACTTGCACAACTCGCCTCTTCAAATCAGAAATCTAAATGCTGATGCAAAACTGACATGAACTAGCAATTATCTCCATTGAAGCACATAGGAACCTCCATCATGAAGTTCTCCTTGGAAGAAGCTAGGGTTTCGTCCAACTCCTTGATTTTGAAGGGTTTCCATCCTTAGAGAATTTCGCCAATAAGCAGAGCAGAAATGCAGATATAAAATTCCGATGATCAATAATGCCTCCAACTCTCCTTGCATAAATACACAACTTCCCTTATGACCTCCTACTTGGCCAACCTAGCCCTCGGCACTAAAAAGCATTTTTAAAAAATTTATTTAAAACTTTTTTTCCCTCCTTTATTTGGGCGCCCAAGATAACTTGCTTTTTATTTATTTTATTTTATTTTTAAAATACCCTTATCACTGCAAAAGGGCCGCCCAACCTAGTATATATATATATATATATATATATAATATTTTGGCACAAATATTTAAATATTTTTCCCTCCTTTTTGGATGCCCAAACCCAAAATAATAAAATATTGTTTTTATCTAATTTTCGCATAAGGGATATTACAATCCTCCCTTCTCGAAATTGCTTGTCCTCAAGCAATGACGGCATACCACCACCTAGATCCCATATCATCACCCTACCATATGATGAGTGTACTCATGGAGCTATCAACACCCTCCAACTCTCCAACTTCGAAAGATGCTTCATAGACATCCAGGATGTCCCTCATAGGAGCATAGAAGAACACATTAGCCCCTCCTATGTCACTGATAGCAATCAGAACAGCAACCTCCCAACTGAAAATTGGACTCACGTGAATGCAAGTACCATCACCAATGTCATATGATGATAGAGTATCATCCATATGCCATTCCCCAATGGCGAAACAATGATCCCAACCTCTCCAAAACATCCAAACAGCTACTGTCTCATGGTTATGCTCAGAAATATGACTATTGTGATAAAACAAGAAATCAAAATTTGCATCATACCTATTTGTAGCGTCTTCAAGGGACTCAATCAATTCTTCATCCTTTGATAATTGTCCATTGCCAAGTGCTGGTCCAACATGAGTTTCTCCATGAAAATCACAAGCCTTAAGGGTGATCCTCTTGGCTGTCATAACATGATAATGTGAAGATAAAGGACTGTTGACATACATCAAAAAATCAATCCTTACCTCATGCTCAAGTGCAGTGTCTTTCTGAAACTCAATCAACTCTCCTAAATCTATCATGTGCACACCAAAAATTTCCTTCTCAAGATTACAAATTAACCAATCAACAAATTCATTAATCTTGGAGCAAAGGAGCTCAAATGTTTCTTGGTCAACCTCTATTGAGTTTTCTCTTTTTATCTCTTTACTATCCTTAGGGTTTTCATGATAAACTTGTCACCCCTCCTCACAAGGGTCAAATTTAGTCAAACCACTCTTCTTGATAGCATATTATCTTGCAAATCATCAAACTTTTCCAAACATTGCAGATTGTCATCCTAAAGTTTGATACCTAAAGAGTGAGTGGATGTCTCCCGGACATTATCAACAATCATTGGCGCATCGTCAATACACACTCTAGGTTCTTCTTCAGGAAGATGTTCATCACTGTTTGAATGTTCTTCTTCTTCCTTTCTTTTCCTCATGTAGTAACCATCAAAAGATTCTATATCCTTGATAGTCTCAGGTTCACCTAAGTACGCATCAAAGATTTTGGTAATCTCCTCACTCATGGGTATAGCCATTCCCACCAATCTTACATATTCTTGGTATGTTGGAAGACCCTTATACTTTTGATACCTTTCATACCCTCTAGCAATTTTGGAGACCGCAATTTCCTCCTCCTCCTCTTCACTCATTTGCACAATCGAACCCACAAGCTAGTAGGATTGAGGCTCTAATAACACTGTAATATCCCAACCAATATTTGTGCAATTTTATGATTTTTTGTAATGCAAAAATGATGCCCCTGATTTTTAATTTCTGCTTAAACCCTAGAACGCTGATGTAACTTTCTGAGTTTTATAATGCATGAACAGCAACATAATGCAACCAAAAGAAAGGAAAACTCATAGCAGATAATAGTAACATTAAATCACCAACATAGCATGACTAGATCCTTCAATATGAGCTAATAAATGTCTGATATAAACCTCCAGACTGCTGCTACAAAATATGAATGCAAAGTACAAAGTAAAGTGGGCTCCAAACATGCGCCACAACATGAAAAAACCCCAATAATGCAGATGCAATTAACCCTAGCTGTGCGAAGTTGTTCCAGCTACAAATATGCAACTAAATGATGATGAAACTACTCAAAAAACCCTACCAAGGGGTGCGCTGGCCTGCTAGACTAATGTTAGGGCTTTGCCACCCTAGAAATCTGAATTAGAGCTTCCAACTCGCACAACTTGCCCCTCAAATCAGAAATCTAAATGCTGATGCAAAACTGACATGAACTAGCAATTATCTCCATTGAAGCACATAGAAACCTTCGTCATGAAGTTCTCCTTGGCAAAAGCTAGGGTTTCGTCCAACTCCTTGATTCTCAAGGGTTTCCAGAATTTCACCAATAAGCAGAGCAGAAAAGAAGATATAAAACTCCGATGATAAATAATGCCTCCAACTCTCCTTGTATAAATACACAACTTCCCTTATGACCTCCTACTTGTCCGACCTAGACCTAAGTGCCAAAATGCATTTTTTTTAAATATATTTAAATCTCTCTTTCCCTCCTTTATTTGGGCGCCCAAGATAACTTGCTTTTTATTTATTTTATTTTATTTTTAAAACACCCTTATCACTCCAAAAGGGGCTGTGAAACCTAGTGTGTGTGTGTGTGTGTGTATATATATATATAATATTTTGGCACAAATATTTAAATATTTTTCCCTCCTTTTCAGGTGCCCAAACCCTTAATATTAAAATATTATTTTTATCTGATTTTCACAAAAGGGACATTACATAAATGCCTATAAATACCTAGTCTTTTCACCATTTGAAACTAGAAGGAAGCAAGAAAGATAATTTTATGAGCAAGCATTATTGTCAAGAGCAAGTCAAGAGCAGCATTTAAGAAATTAAGAGCATTATTGCAGCAATTCAAGATCCAAACATCGTATCAAAGTGTATGTGAGTTTATGTGTTCATGTTATCATTGTTTTGTGAAGGCTAACCCATTTTGTAGGTCTCCAAAACATTCAACCAAGCAAGATCCAAGTCTTCGAGGTGATGTGTTTGACAAGATTCAAGGAAGCCATTTAAGGGTGGTGAGTTAGAGCACTTTGTGGTTTCATCATTCTTTCCTTTCAATTATCCATTTATCATTAACATTTTCCATTGTGGAAGTGGAAACATTTACACGGGTTTGACTGACACAAGCCCCTAAATGGCCCAACATTTTCCCTCTCTTTGAATGTGCAAGTTCTAGGTTTGAGGAGGATTGGAGGATTGAAGACAAGTTGTTCATTGTTGCATTCAAAGCCCTAGACCTTGTCAAACCATGGAAACTCACCTACAAAATTATTGGACATTGTTCCAGCAACTTTGCAAGCGGAAACAAGAATATCAGATCTACCACCAAAGGACCCCAAAAGTTGAGCAGGACACCCTATCATGGACTTATACAATGATACACCCCTTGGCAACTATGTCCTTCAGTGGCTAAATCCAATTTTTCTGGGCAGGTACACAATCTCCTGCACTTCCTAGATCTACCTGCAAATTGTTGTTTCAATCTATGCATTGTCGAGATCTTCCCTTTTTCATATTAGGGCATATAGTCCAATTAGGGTAATCATAGCAAATCAATTCCAAATCATTCCAATCCATTTCCAATCCCTCAAAGAAGGAGATCCAGGTCTGATTGGCTCACCTTCATGGTTGATAGTCAATCTATTCACTTTGTTGATCTCCCTCTTTAACGAAACACAAGAAAAGGGCCCCCTTGCAATCCTAGGTTCTTTGCATTTAGGACCTAGGACCACTTTTCCCCCTTTTTTCTCCATTTCAGTGGGCAAATGGAGATTTTGAACAAATGGATAGAAGGTTATTTGAGGGACTATGTTACAAGAGAGCAAACAACATGGGTTAAATGGCTGCACTTTGAGGAGTATTGCTACAATTCTACTCACCACATGTCTATAGGTATGACTCCTTTCAAGGCACTTTACGGTTATGATGCTATTTCTTTCATGCATTTGATTCTTTCAAACAGTAGCGTACCTGGGGCTAAGGATTTGATCCAACAAAGCTTGGACATTGTGAAAGCACTCAAGGAAAGCTACGGCAGTCCCAAAGCCAGCAAAAGTTGTATGCTAATCTCCATCGAACTAAGAGGGTTTTTGAGGTGGGAGACATGGTATTTTTGAGGTTGCAGCCCTATAAATAATCTTTACTTAAAGGAAGTGGTGCGGAAAAGTTGAACCATGATTATATGGCCCTTATAAAATCATAAGGAGGATTGGTGAGGTTGCATACAAGCTAGAACTTCCAGTGAACAGCAGAATTCATAATATTTTTCAAGTATCATGCTTGTAGAAGGCCCTTGGACAATAAGTTACACCATCAGGTGAGCTGCCACCACTTGATGAAGGAGGGAAATTTATTTTAGAACCAGAAGCTATCATTGATGTGAGAGAAAAGAAGCTAAGAAACAAGGTCATCCCAAAGTATTTGGTGAATTGGAAAAATCTTCCATTTGATGATGCAACATGGGAAAGAGTGGAAATTTTTGATCACCCGAGCTAGAAATTGCTTGAGGACAAGCAATTTGGGGAAGGGAGGACTATCATGTTCCCCCTAAACTAGGTCGGCCTCCAATAGTTTTAATAAGGATGTTTGTAAACACCACCCTAAAAAAATATAAATATTAGAATAATAAATATAAAAATAAAACAAAATAAAATAAAATGATAAATAATAAATAAATAAAGCCTTTAGGAGCTGGCCTTGAATTTAAATTTAGGCGCCAATTTGAAATTAATTTTGGGCACCCAGTTGTATATAAAATCAGATCCAGGACATTTGGGAGGGTATCATTTTCAGAGAACAAATTTTGCTGTTGCAATTCTGACGCTCAAGCAGGGATGAAAACCTCTGTTGTCATTGTGAGGTGAGGACGAAACCCCTCAATTCACATATTCAATCAGATTTCCAATTTTTTGCAGTTGAACTAATTTGCAGTCCTTAATACTACACAGATCTGTGATGTTGGACGCTGGTTAGGTCAGATTCACCATTTCCACCAGGATTTATTTCCAATCATTGGCTTATAGAGCAAGAATTAAGGACACATGATCAGATTTACCACTCCTATCAAGGTTTAGTTCCAGGCACAAGCTTCATACAGGGAAGGTGGAATTGTTGTTGCTGATCAATTTATACACTCTAGTAGCAGAATCAGTTTATATCTGTAGGTGCCTAGACACCAAAACCGCTGCCCTGGTTCGCCACACAGCAAATTCCAGTCTTACACACCCCCAGCAGCTCATCCTGACTAGCAGAGACATTCTGAAAGGTCTCCAGTTGAGGGGACTGTATTTACCCATTAAATCTATAATAATCAGACTAGCAGAAACATTCTGAAAGGTCTCCAGTTGAGGGGGCTGTTTCAGACTTACAATAATCAGAATTAAATACTCTGCTGTGCAGCTTTGGTGTTGAGATTTTGTTCACATGCTTTATGAATAAGTGATGAATATCATCATTGTTGCATTCTATTTTATTTTAATATATTTATCACTTATATTATTTTACTTGGGCGATCTAATATATGTTTATATATCAATATGGGAATTGACCACCTTTGCGTAGAGTAAAAAAAATTTATTTTAACTCTTCAATGTAGATGCTACAACTCAGCAGGTCGGCCAGCATTGATATTAAACTTTCTTCATAAAAAACATCCTTAACAATTTCTTTGACATCAATGACAATTAATCCAACAATTTCCCATACGCCTTTGACGTCAATGATAATATGCTTGCCATCAATCTTGGACAATCAATTCTTTCTTGACATCAATGACAACATTTGCAATAATCTCATTCATTCACTTTGACATCAATGACAATATTCTAAGTCTAACATCTACTATTTAAAATCTCATTTCATAATGTGCAATAAACTATAAAGCATAGATAAGCTCTCTGCCATTGAGAACATCTTGGATATATCAGGTTTACACATTTTTCAACTTTTTTACT
Source organism: Sequoia sempervirens (assembly GCA_007258455.2). Taxonomy (NCBI): domain Eukaryota; kingdom Viridiplantae; phylum Streptophyta; class Pinopsida; order Cupressales; family Cupressaceae; genus Sequoia; species Sequoia sempervirens. The sequence goes on along the minus strand of VDFB02161427.1, from coordinate 3,901 downwards.
CAAAGTCATTCAATAACAAGTTGAACTCATTCTAAATTGGGCGTAATGACATTTTCATCAAAAAAAAACCTCTGAAATTTTCGATTTAGTATTTACCAAACTCAGCGATTAAAAGTGATTAAACATCAATTTCCCAAATAATTGTAATTTAAAATGGAAAAAGTAAATTTATTTGTCGCATGCAAGTACATGTTCATTAAAAGACACTGAAAATGGTAATTTGGGCCACTTAATATATAAATTCTGCAATGGATCATACCTATCCCTAGTAAGTAGTAAGATAGTTACCTCTGATTTATTGTTCCGAGTTGACTTTTTCTGGTTAGCAGTGGAAGATGTCTCATGCGCTGCAGCCTGCAGCCACAGTACAATCAAGATAAGCCTCCATACAGTATCAAGTTCCTCATGCCAAATGGTAGAGAGATTGATTACTAAGATTTCGTATAAAATATTCTTCTCTGCTCAAGATTTAGTCTGCTCATTTTGCTGATGAGAATTAACATGTACTTTGTCTTGTAATAAATAATTACCTTTTTACGTATGATAGCAGGTGCGGTTGGATCTACAACCTGAAAAAAAAAAATGAGAATCTTCACTATAGAAAATTAAGACGTGTATAGGGGGGGGATAGAAATTCAAGTCACTCTTAAAATAAAAAATCATATTAACCTAGTGATGACATTTTGTGTGGTCTCGTAGCAAAAAAAGTACCACAAAAATAGTGAGAACTTTTAAGAAATTCATTATGGGTAAGGTGGGAGGATTGCTAGAAAATACATTTTCTTCAAGGTGCTAACAAATTAATTTTATTCCAGATTATTAACCGTTCCGTAAAGAGGAATATTACAAAAACTTAGTCATTTAAGTATAAAAAATTAAATAGCAATGATATTGTTGCATTTTTGCAAGAAATAAAAGGATCTAAAATAATAACATGCCAAAAAGAAATGCAATATGTATAAGCAATTGTAAAAGATAGTATTCCAAAGTTCAATGACAAACCTTTACTTCAACCGATTGATCATTTGTCTTTAGTGGGTCAACAGAGACAGTTATTTTGGCTAATGGTTGACCTGCATCACCATATTCTTTCCAAGTTCGAGCAACAACCTGAGGGCACTTCATAAGCCATACTGAACGTTCTGCCTTTGAAGTATCAAGTATTGAGTAGACATCATCAGCATTCCCTGACATCTTGTCAAAATCCTACCAAGACAAAAGAATTATGTGAATGAGACTTCTCACTTGCAAGCAGAAAACTCCTGGCTCACTATCTATGGTAAATATTTAAGATAGTTTCTTTGGTCGCCACCATGCAAGAGACCAATTTGGTGTGTGTGACCCCTCATATGCATGGATTCAACCAAGAGAGTGTTTTTCTCCATTCACCTTATACTGTTCAAAGGTGTGCAATCCTTCATCCCTCCAAATTCAAACTCATGGAGTATGCACGCCGTTGACATATTCTATGATATTTCTTTTCAAAAAAAATCTATAGAGTCCAAGGGGTTGATCTTAATTGGTTAAAGCATTGAGTTCTCATTGTGGTGACCCAACTTCAAATCCCAAAGGGACCTCTAATGTGGAATTCTAAGTTATGACACTTGGTTTTCCATAGTTGGCTTCCAATGTGAAGGTGGCTTCTTAATAAGCGAATTTATAATTTGTGACTCTTGGTCTTCCATAGGTGATTTCTAGTGTGGTTGCTCAAAAAGAATTAATAGTAGTCTCATGCTTGTGCTCACAAGAGCTTGTATTGATCTCATGTTGATGCTCATATGAGCAAAATATTTATTAAAGAAAAATCTACAGCAATCAAAACCATCATTTGTGCAAGCCAAATTTTAAAATGATTCTTCACAATTTTGTAAGGGAAAAGGATCCAAGGACACCTTTTTGTCAATTGAGGCCAAATTTTTGTTTAACTTGACGAACAAAATGCTTAATTTGCATAAACTACCAGATTTATGGCAGATTTCAAAAGATGCAAAATGGATATCAACATATAAAATGAGATGCGCTAAAGTGGTAAATCACCATAGCTTTTATAGTGGTGACTCATGTTCAAATCTCTAGGAGACTATTAAATGCTTTATACTGAAGAATCATCTTCAAATCTCCCAAAAACATATTACTCGCTAATCTATATAAATGCCGAGGGTTCAAATTGGGTGAACTGCCATATCTAATACTGGTTGTGACACACTGAACTGATTAGGCCAGTTACAAGTCAAGTCTGGGTAAACTTGACAGAAGATATACCCTTAGGGTATGCAATTAAAGACATGGGTGTAAGTAGAGAAGAGAGAATTCCCTTAAGGTTTGCGGATGCAGAGATGGGGGTTAGGAGAGAAGAGAGAATTCACCAAGTCAAAAACAAAAGCTGTTAAAAGTTCCAATTTTGCAGGGTTTTACCAGAATTTTCTAGATTCAAAGTACATTGGGACCTCAAATTGAAATTTACTATCAAAAAAGGTTTCCACAACATAAACGGAAATAGTAATACCCTAAAAACAGGTAATAAATCAGATCATTGCTAATTTAATATGATCTCTATGAACACACAGCAGATTATGATGTATATACATGGACAAATTTAGAGGAAATTGAGCTGCTTACCGTATGAATATTAGAATAAATATCTAGCAGAAATTCTGACGCTGCGATCCGTCCTGCTCCTGTGTTACGTTCTCGCGAAGAACCAACTTCTCAAATCCGGAAGGTTTATTATTCCTGACATTAACACTTGTAAATATATATATAAAAACAATTAAATTACATATGCGATTTAAAAAATTTAAATATAAAGGAACGAAACGTGGTCCATTCGTAGTTTGGTCGAGTCCTCTCATGAACTGGTCGAAGCGGGGTGATGTTTAGGTCGGTGTAGTTTTAGTCTAGTTGGTTCATTGTTCTCCAACAACGTTTGAAATAACAATTAAGGGAAAGGATTTCGTAATTGAGCATGTTCCAATAGTTGTTATAGTATTTGCGGATTTAATGTTCAATATTTTTAACAATATTGTATCAATAGTTGTAACTTTAAAGTTGTTAGTGTTGATGATGAGTACCCATAACTAAATGAAATGTATTGCTAAGATCTCAAAAGCAACAAATCATGTGATGCCACATCAACACACTAATAAAATATAACTTTGTGCATAATTATCAGTCTAACTTTTATTTTTAGGTCTTTTTGGACACCTCAACAAAATGCATGATGATGTGGCATCACATTTGATGATGTAGCCTTGAAACCTTAGTTATAAGCAAGGGACTTGTCAAATAAGTTGTAAAAAATTTGGAGTGATTTGAAATTTCCAAATAGGGTTTTGAGAAGTGCGAAGTTAGGGTACTCAACTATTGGGTCCTCTCCCCTAGCACGTGCATCTATAGGAGGTTCAAGGGATATGTCAATAGGAAATAAAAGGTAAAACATAAATGAGTTTTAAATTTGCATAATTAATTATATAACAATATAATTCTATATATGTTTTGACTACAAATATAAATTTTGATTTGTAGAAATAATCATTGTATCATATAATTAGGTACATAATTTTGTTGGATTTCTTTTTTCTAAAACAATTAGATTGAACCTTTGAACAATTAGTATCCTATATGCATTAATCAAAGTTACATAAGAGTGTCTCATTGTCTTTTTATAGCTCCTCTTTTAAAGTTTTCATTCATATGCATTGAAACACAATGTTGTAAAATGAAAAAACCATGATTTGTAACCATTTTGTACTACATATGTAAATTTAGTAATAGAAAACTAAATTCTTGAGAAAGATGTTAAATCTTCTAGTTTTTCTTTTCTTGATCATCGATTGTCCACATATATAAGATAAACATTGTAATTGATTAGTTTTATTATTTTTTCTCTTTTAAAGAAGAG
>VDFB02161426.1:0-10966 GCA_007258455.2 Sequoia sempervirens | reverse complement strand
AGAGAAGGAGGAGGGTTTGTAGGAGAATTTTTTGGTTATGGAGGCAAAGGAAAGGCCAAGAAGGGATTGAAAGCATCTTGCAAAGCTAAAAAATTAGGCGTTGAAAGGTGGTGGTCAAGACATAATTGAGCATCGCAACAAGGACTTAGAGGAGAAGACGGTTGAAATTGATGATTCCCCAGTTTGAAACTCACCTAGTGTGGAACTCTCTAGTGAGAAAACTATGCAAGATAAGGAGGGTGTTAATTAGAATTTTGGTAAAGAAAAACCTCTGAAAGTTAATTTGTTGTCAAAGAATTTCTCATATCTTAATGATGATTCCACATCAATGTTAAAACTCCTTGACATGGCACATGTGGGGGCCATTGGGACTTTCAAGTTGGTGAAGTGGAATCTATAGGAATTCAACATGGTGAAAATTAAGATCAAAGGATTAAAATAAAATGTGCATAACCTTCCAAAGGGCTCTACCTTAGACATTTCGATTGATAGAATTATGGATTTAGAATGTTCTTTTTTGGGCTTCAAGTCTTTATGTGAGCAACATCTCTTTGAATTGGAGGCCAAGGTTTTGGACACCAATACAAACATTAAGAAACTATTGCAAGTGTGCCACATTTCTATTAAGAATAGTGCTAATTCCTTGGAGGTCCTATTTCCCATATAATCAAAACATTTCCAAATGTAAAAAAAATTACATCATTAAATAGCTAAGAGAGAGCTTAACATTACCCAAGTGTTCAATTTTTTTGACCTTGAAACACATGTATACATGATGGTTAGCATGAACACGATTATGTGAAATCTTGTATAATATGAAAAAACATGTCTTTGGATGCTGGGAAGAAACTCCATTCCTTTGGATTGGTAATCCAAAGCAAATAACAAGTCTAAGGCTTTGGGATTCCCAAAGAAACCTATAGTGCAAGTGCACTATAACACACTCATGTTATTTCATATTTTTGACATATTTTTTATGTTTGTTCTTGAGTTGCCTAAGCAAAACATAATGCATGCATGCTTGTATGTATGTATTCTTGTATTTATGTATGTATGTATGTATGTATCAATGTATGCATGTATGTATGTATGTATGTATGTATGTATCAATGTATGCATGTATGTATGTATGCATCAGTGTATATATGTATGCATGTATGTATGTATGTATGTATCAATGCATGTATGTATGTATATAGGATTGTATGTGCGTATGTATGTATGATTGTATGTATGTATGTATGTATGCTTATATGTATGCATTTAGAGGGAGGGATAATTTTAAGAGAGAGAGAGTTGTCCAGGTAGGGTGGAAGGGAGAGACCTGAGAGAGAGACTTGAGAGAGGGAAAGGGGGTGAGAGGGAGATACCTAAGAGAAAGGGAGAGAGTGAGAGGGAGTGTGAGAGAAGGGTTTGGAGTGAGAGAGACTTATCTAGGTAGGATGGGAGGGATAAAGGGAGAGAGAGATAGAGTTATTTAAGTAGATTGCTAGAGGGAGAGACTTGAGATAGAGAGAGAGGGGGTGGGAGGGAGAGACCTAAGAGAGAGAGAGAGAGAGAGAGAGAGAGAGAGAGAGAGAGAGAGAGAGTAGAGGAGAGAGAGAGAGAGAGAGCAGGAGATAGAGGGATGGGAGAGAGATAGAGGAGGAGAGAGAGATGAGAGAGGGAGAGGGGGGAGAGGGGGGGTGGGACAGGACACCCCGAGAGGAGGGTGAGAGAGAGAGTGGGAGAGAGGGGGTTGGAGTGAGAGGTACTTACCAGGGTAGGGTGGGAGGGATAGAGGGAGGGAGAGAGAGAGATTAGGGTTTAGGGTTTAAGGATTGAGGGATTAAAGGATTGGGGCTTAAGGCATAGGGTTTAGGGTATAAGGTTGATGGATTAGGGTTAAGGGTCCAATGTATAGGGTAGAGGTTTGATAGTTGAGGGTTTACCTTGTTTAATGTATAGGTTAGAGGGTTGTGGGATTAAGGGTTTAAGGGTTGAGGGTTGAAGGGTTAAAGTATTAATGGTTTAAGGGTTTAGGGTTTAATGGTTGAGGGATTAAGGGTTTACTTGGGTTGAGGGATTAGGGTTGAGTGTTAAGGGATTATGGTTTAGGGTTGAGGTTATAGGGTTGAGGGACTAGGTTTGAGGGATTAAGGGTTGAGGGATTAAGGGTTGAGGGAATAAGGGTTTAGGGATTATGGTTGAGGATATAGGCTTGATGGATTGAGGGTTTAAGGGTTGAGAGATTATGGTTGAGGGTATAAGGCTGAGGGTCCAATTTATAGGGTAGAGGTTTGATAATTGGGGGTTGGCCTATTTTAATGTATAGGTCAGAGGGTTGAGGGATTAAGGGTTTAAAGGTTGAGGTTTTAAGGGTTGGGGGATTAAGGGTTTAAGGGTTGATGAATTAGGGTTGAGGGTTGATGGATTAGGGTTGAGAGATTAGGATTGAGGGAATTAAGGGATTAGGGTTGAGAGTTGAGGGTATACGGTTGAGGGATTAGGATTCAGGGTTTAAGTATTGAAGGATTAAGGGTTTAAGGGTTGAGGGATTAGGGTTGAGGGATGAGGGATTAGGGTTAATGGTTCAAGCATTAAGGGTTTAAGGGTTGAGGGTTGAGGGTATAAGGTTGAGGGAAAGAGGGGTAAGGAGGATGGAGAGACATGGAGAGGGAGGGAAATAACTAGAGATCCCTAAGGCATATAGAGGTGAGATACCTACAACCTAGGGAGAGAGGGGTGAGATACATAGGGGGAGATAAGGGTGAGAGAGAGTGGGGGAAGATGGGTGGGTAATGAGACAAGGAGTGATAGACCTACATGATTAAGGAGGGATGGAGAGGTAGACAAGTAGTGATTGGGATACCTAAAGAGGGGAGAGGTAGAGAAGGGAAATAACTAGAGAGCCCTAAGAGATATAGAGGTGAGAGACCTATGACCTAGGGAGAGATGTGGAGAGCAAGGGAAATATCTAGAGACCCCTGAGAGATATACAAGTGATAAACCTACAACCTAGAGAGAGAGGGGTGAGAGAGATAGGTGAGAGATGGGGGTGAGGGAGATATGAAAGGAGAGGGGTGGATAAGGGTTGAGGATTTAAGGCTTTAGGGTTAGGGTCAATATTTTAGGGTTTAAGGGTTGAGGGTTTAAGGTTTGATGTATTAAGGGTTTAAGGGTATAGGGTTGAGGGTTGATGATTTATGGATAGGGTTTAGGGTTAAGTGAGAGACCTATATGCTAAAGTAGGAATGGAAAGGTAGACAAGGAGTGACTGAGAGACCTAGAGAGGGGAGAGGTAGATAGGTGAGGGGGAGACAAAGGTGAGAGATAGAGAGGTGAGGGGATAGATAGAAGAAAATGAGAGAGTGAAGTTGACAACTTGAGGGAAATATGGGTAAGGAGGAGGGAGAGAGGTTCGGGAAATAACTAGAGATCTATTTGAGGGATATAGAGGTGAGAGACCTATAGCTTATGGAGAAAGGGGTGAGATGTTGTAAATAGGATGTCATTTAATTGCAATCCTAAACATTATTTATTTCATGTGTCTCCTAAGTCCTTGTAAAGTGTTCTCAAACACTAGTATTAGACAAAGATTAATTTTGGATGAAATAATATTGTTAATTGACATTTGTAATTAATTCTAAATGATAGGATCATGTGATGGATTCCAAGATGAAATCTTAAATAATAGGAGCACATGGGGCACCCACATGGTAGGTGATGCAGGAGCATCCAGTGGTGGAAGCGCAATCTTGCATCACCCAAAAATAGTTAAATTTCAAGTTTCTCAATTTTTAGATTTTTGGATACCCTTTCCATCATAATGAAATTCCAAATTTACGGTTTTTATTTTCTATTCCTGGGTTGAAAGAATATTGCAGTTTTAGTTTCCCAGATTTGCACCTTAAAATCTTTTGAGTTAGATTTGAGGCACTTAGAGTTCTCAAAACGGCCTCAAAACTTTTTGAAATCATTGTAACAGATTTTGAGCATGTTATTGACTTTGAGACCTTTCCAATGGTTCAAACGGTTCGCGAATCGGAGTCCCAGATCAAAAGTTATGGCCCCGGGAAGTTGGCGCACTTTCTAGAAGATACAATTGCAAATGTTCTTTTGAAATTTGAACTTCAAGATGTAATTTTCGGCGCCAAACCACCTAAAATAAAATTTGAATGTTGTTTTGGCTCCAAACTAAAGAGGAGCCTTATTTATGGGCGGGTTTCTAATTTTTGGGTAGCTTTTTGGGGACAAGCTCGCATATTACGAAAGGGTTATTTTGTAGCTTTCTGTAACTTGCAGGTGTTTTAGAACTTGGGGACCTGAGATCCTTTGCATGTAAGAAGCTCCATTTTATGAATAATAAAATTATTCTCTTATTTGTGGGTTATTTTCTATGTCTCAGGCTACGCCCTCATCAAGTGGTATCAGAGCGAGGTTTTCTTGAGCCTGTGGACAGATCGCCGATCGTGAGGTAGTTCACACTAGGACTGTGGTTGTGGGTCGAGGTCAAGAAAGATGCCTCCAAGAGTGATGCCTGGTAGGCATGGTGGTGCCAAAGGTGGTCGAGGCAGAAAAAATGCTGGTGGAAGAGATGCACTGGCAACCCTCCAGAGACAGATTGATGCGTTACAAGAGCAGTTGAGAAGAGGGTTAAACCCGAGGGAGGAAAGTGAGGATGAAAGAGAGGAAGAAGGTTTAGATGTAGAAGAGGAAGAAGAAGCAATTGATCAAGAACAAATGTGGTTAATAAGGGCCATTTTGAAGATCGGGAAAAAACCCAGAGCAGAAGTCCCCAGCTATTTCGGAAGTCTAAACCTGGAAGAGTTGATCAACTGGATCAACAAGCTAGAAGAATATTTTGAGTATGAGGAAATAGAGGACCCAGATTGGGTTAAGTTTGCAAAAAATGAAGCTAAAGGGCCATGCCAGTATTTAGTGGAAAGAGGTCTAGTTGGAAAGAAATCAAAAAGGAAAAGGAAAGATCACCAGATGGGATCGCATGGTAGAGAAACTCAAGAAGCAGTTCATACCAGTGGACTACGAGTTAGATCTGTTGAAGAAATTGCAAGGGTTGAAGCAAGGAAGCGGATCTGTGAAAGAATATACTAAAGATTTTCACAAGATAATCATCAGAACGTGTCACACAGAGGCCAATAAGGAGAAGGTAGCCCGATATCTTAATGGGTTACAACCAAGCATTCAAGATGAGTTAAGCCTAGTCATAATGACCACCATTGAGGATGTGTATTAGTTTGCTCTGAAGGTGGAAGAGAAGCTGGACAAAAGATTTGATGGCAAGAAAAAAGGATGAGGAGGTCAAAGTAGAAGGGGCAGTGGAAGACCTTTTAGAAGCTGAAATGATGATGAAAAGAAAAGTGAAGATGTGGGTTCTAGCTGAAGCCAAAGGAATGACAACTTCTACCGCCCTCGTGATCAAAACAGTGGTGATCAAAGAGGTAGAGGACGAGGGAGATATGGACAAGGATCTAGAAGAGGTGGTTTCAGAGGAACGTGTTTCCAGTGTGGTGAAGAAGGGCATTGAGCCCATGAATGTCCACAACACCAAGGAAGGGAAGACAAAAGGCCAGAAGGTCATGGAAGGGTTGCACATGCAGATGAGGAGGCCCAATCTGAATGTTCAAATGATGCTGAAAGGGGAGAAACCCTAGTGACTAGGAGAGCCCTGGTGACTAAGGAAAAGGAACCAGAACAGAGGAAGAATCTATTTCGCATAAGGTACAAGTGTGAAGGAAAGTGTTGTGATGTCATTATTGACGGTGGGAGCACCGATAATCTGGTGTTAGAGGAGATGGTCACAAAGTTGAAGCTAAAGAGGGAAAGGCACCCGCATCTGTATTGGATTGCTTGGTTGCAGAAAGACCACAAAGTTTTGGTCAATGAGCAGTGCCTAGTAAAGTTCAAGATCGGGAGCTACCATGATGAGGTACTCTATGATATCATCCCCATGGATGCTTGTCACATGTTGTTGGGGAGGCCATGTTAGTTCGATAGGTGAGCTATACATGATGGCCATGCAAACACTTATTCCTTGACAAAGGATGGGGTTCGTCACAAGTTGAAACCCCTGAAGGAGACCGAAGAAAAGGAATGCAGTAGTGCTAGAATTTGTTATGTAGATGGAAGAAATTTTTTAGAAGGTATGAAGCATGAGCATGTGTGTTATGCATTGATTCCTAGAGGAGTAAGGAGGGAGGAAGGAGAAGGTTCCAAGAAGCTCGGATGTTGATGAGCTCTCTGGGTGGATATTGTTTCCGAGAATGTACTTGAAGGTTTGCCACCAATAAGGAAGATCACCATCATATCTACTTGATTCCTATAGCCAGCTTTCCAAATAAGGCAGCTCATAGAATGACTCCAGCAGAAAATGAGGAGTTGAACAGACAAGTTCAAGAGTTTTTGAGAAAGGGTTTGATACAGGAGAGTTTGAGTCCATGTGCAGTACTTGCAGTACTAGCACCAAAGAAGGATGGGGAGTGGAGGATGTGTATAGATTCTCGAGCCATAAACAAGATAACAATCAAGTACAGATTTCCCTTGCCAAGGATGGATGACCTGATGGATTGTTTGAGTGGAGCTTAGTACTTCATAAAGATTGATCTAAAGAGTGGATATCACCAGATCCAGATTTGAGAGGGAGATGAATGGAAGACTGCCTTAAAGACCAAAGAGGGTCTGTACGAGTGGTTAGTCATTCCTTTTGGGCTAACCAATGCACTAAGCACATTCCTGCGGCTCATGAATGAGGTACTAAAAGAATTTTTGGGAAGTTTTTTTATTGTGTATTTAGATGATATTTTGATTTTTAGTAAGACATTGGATGAGCATCTAATGCATATTCGGAGAGCCTTTGAGAAGTTAAGAGAAGAGAAGCTGTTGATTAATCTGAAGAAGTGTAGTTTTGTGAAGAGAGGAGTTAGTGTACTTAAGGTTTTTTGTCTCAGCAGAAGGTCTGAAGATGGACCCAGAGAAGGTGAAGGCTATTTTGGAATGGCCTACCCCAAGAACTACTACTAAGGTGAGATCTTTCCATGGTTTGGCTAGTTTTTATATAAAGTTATTAGAAACCCATTAGTATTTGTGGATCCCTGACTGAAACAATGAGAGGGGATAGAAAAGAATTCAAGTGGAGCACTGGAGCAGCAAAAATTTTTGAGCTGTTGAAGCAGAAGGTGACAGAGCAACCTGTTCTAGTCCTCCTAGATTTCAACAAGGTGTTTCAGGTGGATTGTGATGCTAGTGGTTGTGCCATTGGAGCAGTGTTGAGCCAAGAAGGTAAGCCCATTGCCTATTTCAGTGAAAATTTAAATGATGCCAAGAGAAAGTATTGTATATATGATCAGGAATTTTATGTAATAGTTCAAGGATTAAAGAAATGGATACATTATTTGTTGCTGAAGGAATTTGTTCTATATCTTGCGATCATGGAGCCTTAAATTTTTCAATAGTCAAGGAAAATTAAATCAAAGGCATATGAAATGGGTAGAGTTTTTGCAGAGTTATACCTTTGTTTTGAAACATAGGAGTGGGAAGTCAAATAGGGTTGTAGATGCCTTAAGTAGGAGGCATACATTGATGACAAAGATATAGATTGAAGTGGTTGGGTACAATGAACTCAAGACACTATATGCAGAAGATCCTGATTTTGTAGAGGCTTGGAAAGCTTGCAAGGAACCTGTTACAGTGGACATGACAAGGTGGCTAGATTTCATAATCCAGGATGGCATGTTATTTAAAGAAGTCAATTATGTATCCCGAGGAGTTCCATGAGGGAGAATTTGATAAAGGAGAAGCATAGTGGAGGAATGGAAGGGCATTTTGGTCAGGATAAGACCATTGCCATTATCAGTAAGCATTATTATTGGCCTCAGTTGTCACAAGATGTGAAGAAGTTTGTACAAAGCTGTAGGGTATGTTAGATGGCTAAAGGAGTGAGCCAGAATACAGGCTTATATCAGCCCTTACCTATATCATAGAGGCCATGGGAGGATATAAGTATGGACTTTGTTCTTGGTTTGCCAAGGACACAACGAGGGAATGATTCAGTCTTTGTGGTGGTTGATAGGTTTTTGAAGATGGCACATTTCATTCCATGTCAGAAGACCCATGATGTAGTCCACATTGCTGACTTGTTCTTCAAAGAGGTGGTGAGGCTACATGGTCTGCCAAAGAGTATTGTTTCAGATCATGACACCAAATTCATGGGGTACTTTTGGAGGACCTTGTGGAAGAAGCTGAAGATAGAGTTGAAGTTCAGTTCTGCACACCATCCATAAATAGATGGGCAGATAGAGGTTGTTAATAGGAGTCTGGGTAACCTATTGAGATGTTTGCTAGGAGATAAACCCAAGGGACGGGACTTGATTTTACCCCAGGCATAATTTTCTTACAACAATTCTGTCAACAGAAGCACTGGTAGATCACCATTCTAGATTGTGTATGGAGGTAGCCCCAGAACAGCTCCAGAATTGAGCAAGATGGACCAAGAGAAGAAAATAAGTGTTGAAGCCAAAGATTTTGTAGCGCATATCAAGAATATACATGAGAAGGTACGAGAACACATTAATAAGATGAATATGCAATATAAGGCTAAGGTAGATCAGAAAAGGAGGAATAAGGAGTTTCAGACTAGCGATGAAGTAATGGTCCACTTGAGGAAAGAAAGGTTTCCTGTGGGAACCTATAACAAATTGAAGATGAAGAAATTTGGTCCTTGTAAGATTTTGAAGAAGCATGATTCAAGGAATGCATATGACGTAGAGTTTCCTGATAGAATCAACATTTACCCTGTGTTCAACATTTCATATTTGACAGAGTATCATGAAGGTGGAACGGAGAAAGCACCAACAATGGGGCAGTATGGCATTCCAACACCTACTTCAGAAAGGGAGGAGATTGAAGTAATCTTGGATAGTCGTGTGGGAAAGAGTGCCAAAAATAGGCAGTATGAAGAATATCTGGTGAAATGGAGAGGAAGGCCTATGGAAGATTCATCCTGGCTATCTAAGGCAGCGGTTGATTGGTTGGGTTTTCCTCAACCATCCGAGACATGACAGGGTCACTTCTCAAATTACCCTGGGTGTCTGATGTAGGAGCATCCAGTGGTGTAAGGGCAATCTTGCATCACCCGAAAATAGTTAAATTTCAATTTTTTCAGTTTTTAGATTTTTGGATACCCTTTTCGTCATAATGAAATTCTCAATTTACAGTTTTTATTTTCTATTCCTGGGTTGAAAGAATATTGCAGTTTTAGTTTCCCAAATTTGCACTTAAAAATCTTTTGAATTATATTTGAGGCACTTAGAGTTCCCAGAATGGCCCTGAAACTTGTCAAAATTGACATAGCATATTTTGAGCGCATTATTGACTTCGAGACTTTTCCAATGGTTCAAACGGTTCGCGAATCGGAGTTCCGGATCAAAAGTTATGGCCTTGGGAAGTTGGCGCACTTTCTAGAAGATACAATTGCAAATGTTCTTTTGAAATTTGAACTTCAAGATGTAATTTTTGGCGCCAAACTGCCTAAACTCAAATTTGAATGTTGTTTTGGCTCCAAACTAAAGAGGAGCCCTATTTATGAGCGGGTTTCTAATTTTTGGGTAGCTTTTTGGAGACAAGCTCGCATATTGCGAAAGGGTTATTCTGTAGCTTTCTGTAAGTTGCAGGTGTTGTAGAACTTGGGGACCTGAGATCCTTTGCATGTAAGAAGCTCCATTTTCTGAATAATAAAATTATTCTCTTGTTTGTGGGTTATTTTCTATGTCTTGGGCTACGCCCTCATCAATAGGTGACACTCAACTTGAGTTCAATTAACTATTCAAAGTAAGAGATAACACTTATGAATGTATGTAAAGACCTTAGGAGTTAGGGTTTGATGTTTGCATGCATGAAGTTTAGTTCAGTTCAGTTCAGTTCAGAATTAGTTTAGTTTAGTTTAGCTTAGTTTAGTTTAGTTATCTTTAGTTAGTTTTAGTTGAATGTTAGTTGACTTCAGTTAACTTGGAATGCATGACTAATGACTTGAGTTGCATGATAGATAATAGGGACTACCTTCAGTTAACAAGGATGACCATTCTTACATGAATGGTGGAGAGAAATGTTTTAGTCAACAAAAAATTACTTGGACCCAACTTGGGCACCCAAGTTGACTTCTTAGAATTAACTCCTTTGCATGGTAAGATATTTTAGAAGGCTAAGTTAAGTGGGCCCACTCTTGGGTACCTACTTTGAGGATGAAGCCTTGAAGATATTTATAGAATAAAGGTTGAGTTTGTACTTTAGTTTGGGACACCCAAATAGATGAAGATGATGATTTAACATTGTTCTTCACATTTAAACTCTACTTGGAAGAGATAGGTATACCTTTTAAGAGATAGGGATTGAGCTTGGTAATTGTAACTTTTTTGAAGTTTACAAAGTTGATTATTTCCTATATATCTCAAGCAAGTTGAAGAGAGTTTGTATCAATTTTATTGCAAGTTGTGAAGAAGATTTGGTGAAGGTAAAAGAAGCATTCTCAAGCAAGAATTGGAGTTATTGTAATCTACTTTAGAGATTAAATAATACATTGATTCTTGGTGTAGTTTTTTCCCAAAAGGGTTTCTCCACAGTATATGCTTGTGTAATCTTTCTAATATCCTGTCTAATTCTTCTGCAACTTCTATCTTCATTCTAAAAATGGTAAAATGGATTAATCATATAATCACCCACAAATAATTTGTAACAAAAGGAAAAGTATAATAACAAGTATAATAGTTTTACAAAGTATTAAGCTACATAAACACCTCAATTTTCAACAAGATACATATGGGGAAAGATAGGTGTGAGAGAGATAGAGAGGGGAGAGGGGAAGGTAGTGAGACAATGAGTTAGGAAACATTTAGAAAATCAACATTTTCATAGCACAGTCGTGTTTTGAAGAAGTTGAGATATAGTCATTTTGTATAGCAAGCCAAAACATGAG
>VDFB02161425.1:0-17533 GCA_007258455.2 Sequoia sempervirens | reverse complement strand
TGAATGCTGCAGTATAAGAAATCTTCATATATTATAAATACTTTTGCAATTATAAAAAAGATGATATAATAAAGATAAGGAGGCTCTCATTTGTAAAGAAAAAATTTCTCTCCCTTATGGGATGTATTGTACCATAGATTTTAGAGGCTTAAATAAATTTTGTTGGTAATTCATTTAAGCTGATCATTATCTTTACTTTTATCATAAATGTTGACAGTTCCCATCCTCTCTATAAATTGTTATACTAGAAAGAATTTTGCTAAAAAAACTACTAGTTCATCTAGCAACATCAAATTTAATCATAAGGGAATGTTGATGATTGGTTGTCTATGCAAGGCCATAGAGATTTAATCAAAGAATTTACTTTAACAATTCTATTTTTGAAAAAATAGAAGAAATAAAACTTGAAAAATACAAAACAATTCCATTTCCTTTCTCGGGAGATAGATTTCTACAACTTGAATGTATCACTTTTATTGACTCATTGAATTTTATGATTGGTAGACTTGACATTGTGTTCAACTTTGAACTTGAGTTCATTCATGACAAAAATTTAAAAATTATTATTTTTAATTTCCTTATTGAACTCAAAATCAACCAATTACACTATAAAGAATTTTCACAAACACATCATTTGCTCATCAATATTTGACAAATGTTTATTTTAATGAGCAAATTCAACTTTAACTATGCTACTCACATTTGTCACTACTATCAATCAAACTTTGAGAAAATTTATTTTTATCTCAAAATATATCTACTATATCTATAAATCATTGTCATGACTCATCTATCAACTATACAACAAATAATTTGATTATGCTACTATATAGTTGCAATATGTATTCCTTGGAAGAGTCTATTATCTCAAACTATTATCTAACCTACACCATATCTCAAAGGTTTTAGCTTTCTTGTTGATCCTTAAGAGTATAGCCAACCGCAACTCGTCTCCAACTCAAAATCTTTGCTCCACTCAGTGCTATCACAACATTGCTTATACTTAGCTCGAGACTCGTTCAAATTTCCCTATACTTGGAGATGTATTTGCTGAATATTAGCTATGAATTGTTTTCTTTGAAAACCTCTAAATCCATGTTTTCTCCCTCTTTGGATTACTATTTGAAGACAACATCCAATGGGTTGGGTAAACATATCTTAAAAGGAGTCAAATTGCTTGAGGTATGAACTACCAAGTATTGTGTGCTAAATTTTTATCCCATATCTTTGGATTTTTTTTATTATCTCTTTAATAGATGCACAGGTGTTTAGTTCACCACTTTGGTTTGACATTCACTTTGATGAGGTATTGCGGTCAATCTGTTCAAGAAGGTTCCATTCTTTCTTAAAGTGCATACCAAAACTTTTCCAAAAATCACAAGTCTCTATCTGAAATGATTATTTCCAATCAACCAAAATGCACCCATACATGCATAAAGGACAACTTAGCAACATATTTTCTTGTCAATTATTTCTTGCATAAAATAAGCACACACATCTTATTCAACCTATCAACCATCATGAAAAGATAGTTGTGTCCTTGTTTTGTCATGGGTAATCTCCCCATAAATTTCATAATTTTTTTTTCCCATGGACGTGATGAGACTGGTAGTGGTTGGTGCAACCCCAACTTGGAGTAGTTTGGCTTGCTTACATTACATAACTTACACCCCCAAATTAATTTAGAGATATTATTTTGCATGTAGGATCATGAAACATGGCATTGAAGGTCGGAATTTTACCCTAAAAACAACTTTCTCTATTTGATACTTACAATTTATCCAAAAGGAAAACCAATTCATCATGAAAATAAAACTTCTATTTTGATGTAAAATGAGCATTCTTGCCACTTTGTGTTTTTTGGTATATATTTCCAAAATATTTATCTAACTTGTAGTCTTTCGCATAGAGCTTCTTGGAAAAGGGTGCCAATCAAGAAAGTGTTTATGACAACATGCCAACAATCTTATTAGTCACACTCTTATTCTTGATAACTAAGTGGAATTATTGTAGAAAAACCACCCACATATAATACAATGCATGTTTGAAGTTTGGTATGAGATTGCAAATATTGAGGAGTTGACATTTTTTATGGTTTTCTTATCCAACAAATAATGTATCTAGTTCTTCACCACTTGCACCAAAGTGTACAAGTCTTTGTCATACATATAATAGTTTAGGAACGCTCCATGTAAGAGTTTGAAATGGAAACAAATTGATTTTCCTCCTAAGAAAACAACCCCCATAGCTAAACGAATTGCATTTATTTCCACCTCAAATGTTGTTGCAAAGTTGTTAAAGCTAACAAGGATGCATAACTGATTTTTTATTTTATTTCCTTAAAATACTTTTATTTTTTGCTACCTCATTTAAAACATTTTCCAATCCTTGTAATAGCATGAAAAGGTATTGCTATGAAAGAGAATTCCTTCACAAGCTTCCTCAAGTATTAGACTACTCCTACAAAGCTCTTGGTATTAGTGTCATTGGATGGTTTTGGCCAATTCACTGTGGCCTCAATATTTGTTGGTTCTATTCATGATGCAATGGTGTTCTTATTCTAGTTCCTATCCATGCACTAACAAATCCAAAAGACTAAAACTGATGCAATTTTTCAAAGACCATTCAATTTTGATGAAGATCATAGCATCTGCTACAGTAGAGAATGCATTTCTCATTAGCTATTTTTGCATTTGTTGAAAACAATGAATGTCACCATGATCTTATATTGATCAAAATGCAAGTACAAAATTGTCCTACCAGTATTTGACAAGAACTTTGCAGCAATGTGGCTTTGTTTAAATACCACAATAGCAATTTTACATCTCATATTTAACAAAAAAAATAAAATAAATAATTATCCTACTATTATTGACTTTAAAATAAATAAATCTAATATTGAATAAAATGTCTTGTATTAGGTTATATTGTAGTACAATAGTCTTTGGGTGGATGCATGATGATATATCCATATTCTCTAAGCTTTTGCTATTTAGGGCATTCCATCTAAAATGTTGAATATCTAATTTAGAGCTACAATGGGAAAATGCATTTAAATGCCCCATCCGATGAAATCAAATTTGGGTAGTTTCCCCCTTGTCGTGTCTGACCACCTTGTTGGACAACAACAAATTAATTGTGGTGGTTGAGTTTGAATTGGGCGCAAGATTTTTAGAAAAGCAACAAAAGACAAAAGAAGAATAGAATGCATTATTCTGTAGAGAAGAAGGAGATAGAGACAAAAAGTTGCTTTTTACAAAAGCAACAGAAAGGAAGAATGTTCAGTAGAACATAATAGAAAGTGAAAGTTCGGGAGAACCTGCAGCAACAAAGAATATTGGCAAAGGTTCGCTCCTGGAATGTTTCTAATACAGCAGCATCATTTAAAGTTAAAGATGCACCGTAATCCTGTACAATTTTTGTATGAAGCATGTACAGAGCTTTTGCTCTAAGTTTTTTGTCAGTAAATTTTTGAATGTAATCCTTTTGATGAAATAGAAAATCGAATATATATATATATATATATATATATATATATATTATTTATGTCTTCTTGTGTTTGTCTCCTTCCAGTTGTGCTTGTTTTCAGTCTTTGCCCACTGTAGTTGGGTTTGTTTTCCCAACAGATTGGTATCAGAGCCCTAAGTTTTCTAGGTATTTAGTTTGTTAAAGCCCTAGCTTTGTTCCTATGCGTGCAGTTACAGAACTTTAGTTTGTATTTGGGAAAGCCCTAGTTTTCTAGGCAATGAAAAAAAGCCCTAGATTTTATTTGGGTATCTGTAGTTCTTCCCCCATTTAGCAAAATGGCTGGAGGAGACAATAGGAGTTGGCAGCAACCACCTATATTTTATGGAAAAAATTATGATGTCTGGGCAAAGAAAATGAAAACCATTCTAGTAGCAAATGATTTGTGGGAGTTGGTTGCAAATGGGTTCACAGATGTGACTGACCCAAATGCATTTGCAGCATTGAGCAATGCTCAAAAGAACCAGCTGAAGGAGACAAGGAAAAATGATGCCAAAGCCCTTAGTCTGATTGAGGCAGCCTTGACAGAGGCTATCTTTCCTCGAATAGCAACAACTAGTTATGCAAAAGAAGCATGGGAAATACTTCAAACCACCTGCAAAGGGTCTGAAAAAGTTAGGTCAGTGAAACTCTAGCTACAAAGGAGAGAATTTGAGACCATACAGATGAAGGACAACGAGTCTATTTTAGATTTTCATACAAGGGCTTCCACCTTGATTAACCAGTTGAGGATAAATGGAGAAACCATGGAAGAGCAAAAGATTGTGGAGAAGATTCTCAGAAGTTTACCCACAAAATTTGACCCGGTGGTTATAGAAGAGGTAGAGGACCTCTCAACATTATCAGTTGATGAGTTAATGAGTTCACTTCAAACCCATGAGCAACGCCTAAATAGGTCTACAAATTCCTCCCAAGAACAAGCCTTCAAAGCACAAGCAAATGTGAGAGGCAAGGGAAGAGGAAGAGGTCAAAGAGGCATATGTAGAAGCAACTCTGGAAGAGGAGGCTCAAACAGTCAGGAGAAGGCAAGCACCTCCCAATCAGACTTCCAAAACACAAAGAAAAATAGTAGCTCGAATAAGAGATCTGATAAGAGCAATGTGCAGTGTTACTACTGTCACAAGTATGGTCACTATGCAAGTGAATGCAGGAAGAAACAACATGACCAAGGGAGTCAAAATGCAAACGTGGCAAATGAGAACAAGGCTGAAAATGAAAAACAGTCTCAAGTGTTCATTGCATGCAATCTTGCAGAACAAAACAACGCTGAAGTTTTGTACTTGAACAACAGTTGTAGCAACCACATGAGTGGTAACATAAATTTATTTGCCTCCATTGATCACAACATTAAGTCTGAAATCAAAATGGGCAACAATGAGAAAGTTACAGTCATGGAAAAGGGCATAGTGTGCCTACAAAGCAAGCATGGTGAAGAAAGACAACTTCATGATGTCTTCTATGCCCCAGGAATGAAACACAATCTCTTGAGCATTGGAAAAATGGTCTAAAACGGATATAGAGTGCTAATGGAGAAAGGGGAATGCATCATCTATGACAGAGATGGAAGCAAGAAAGTTATGGCAGCGGTTCAAATGACAAAGAACCGAATGTTTCCCCTCAAAATGCAAATTTTAGCACAGTCAATAGGCTTGCAACAGTCAGCCTTCAAAACAGTCATCCAAGACCCATCCAAGCTTTGGCATTTGAGGTATGGGCATCTAAGTTATTCTAGTTTAAATATTTTAGCTAAAAAAGATATGGTTAGGGGCCTACCAACAATTGTAGAGCCCAATGGAAAGTGTGAAGCATGCATCCTAGGTAAACAACATAGGTAGCCTTTTCAATCAGGGCATTCTAGGAGAGCTAGATCACCATTAGAGTTGGTGCATTCAAATTTGTGTGGTCCCATGAAGACCCCAACCCTAGGAGGAAATGTTTATTTTATGACACTCATAGATGACTATAGTAGAAAAATTTGGGTGTATCTTTTGAAGAACAAATCAGATGCATTTGAAAAGTTCAAAGAGTTTAAGGCCTTGGCTAAAAAGCAAAGTGGCCACTATATCAAAGTCCTCATAATGGACAGAGGGGGAGAGGATATCTCTCATGAGTTTATGAATTTTTGCAAGGCTCATGGTATTCAGAGACAACTCACAACCCAGTATACTCCACAACAAAATAGAGTGGTTGAAAGAAAGAATAGAATCATCATGGAGATGGCAGCAAGCATGTTGAAGGAAAAAGGTTTGTCTAATGAGTATTGGGGTGATGTTGTAGAAACAATAGTCTAAATATTGAATAGGTGCCCCACAAAGGCCGTTCGTAATAGAATCCCACAAGAAGCATGGACGAAATGAAAATGGAGTGTTGAGCATTTGAGAATATTTGGATGTGTGGCATATGCACTCGTGCCAAAAGAGAAAAGGCAGAAATTCGATGACAAAGGTGAAAATTGCATTTTCATAGGCTATAGTGAAGAATCCAAAGCCTATAGATTGTATAATCCCATCACCAAGAAAGTGGTGATCAGTAGGGACATTGAATTCATTGAAAATGAGTCATGGGATGGAACTGTTGATAGAAAAATAGGTATTTTAGTTTCAATACCTCTTGAGGATGAAGAAGTTGTAGAAGGAAGATGTTTTAGAACCTTGTAGCAAGGTAACAGTTCAAAAAATAGTAGCAACAACTCCAAAAACTTTTAGCAAAGAAGTTTCTCTAGAAACTTACAGCATGGCAGATGCTCTGGAAGTTCACAACAACAGTCTTCTTCATCAATCCAGTAGTCAAGTAGCTATAGAAATTCTGATCCTACGCTTGCATCATTGATGCCACAGAAGACAAGAAGCGTGAGGGAAATTTATGACAACAAAAGGTATGATAATTTAGATGAAAATTCAGATTTTCTATGTTTTCTTATAGTGATCCAATGTATTTTGAAGAATCCATGAAAGAGGAAAAATGGTGTAACGCCATGGATGAAGAAATGGATGCTATAGTGAGAAACAATACATGGGAGCTCGCTGATTTACCCAAAGGGAAATCAATCATTGGTGTTAAGTGGGTCTATAAGACCAAATGTGCTATTGATGGTAAGGTTGAAAGATATAAGGCAAGGCTAGTTGTTAAGGGATACAAATAGTAGCCTGGAAGAGACTATGATGAAACATATGCACCAGTTGGAAGGCTAGAAACAGTGTGGGCAGTCCTAGCAATTGCAACCCAACACGAAGGGAAAGTATTACAAATGGACGTGAAATCAGTCTTCTTGAATGGAGTACTGAAAGAAGAGGTGTATGTGGAGCAACCACCTGGCTATGAAGTTCCAGGAAAAGAAGACAAGGTCTACAGGCTCCGGAAAGCTCTTTACGAGCTGAAGCAAGCACCACGGGCATGGTACAGTAGAATTGATTTGTACCTTCGGAGCAATGGATTTAGCAAAAGCGGTAGTGAGCCCACACTCTACATCAAGGCAGCCAATGGTGAGATTCTTATTTTTTTTTTGTATGTAGATGATTTAATTTTCACAGGAAATAGTAATCTTTTTATTGTTGATTTCAAAGAGGCAATGAAAAATGAGTTTGAAATGATAGACCTAGGTTTGCTAAAATATTTCCTAAGCATAGAGGTCCAACAAACAGATCAAGGAATCTTTATTTCACAAACAAGTTATGCTAGACAAATCTTGAAGAGATTTAGAATGTTGGACAGCAAACCAGCCCCAATCCCAACAGCTACAGGTCTGAAATTAAGCAAAGAGGATAGTAGCAATATTGTTAACCCAACCCTCTACAAAAGCATGGTTGGAAGCCTCATGTATTTGACAGCAACCAGACCAGATTTGATGTATGTGGTAAACTTGATTTCTAGGTTCATGGAGCAACCTAAGGACACACACTGGCAAGTAGGAAAAATAATTTTAAGGTATGACAATGGCATGCAAGGCTATGGCATTATGTACATTGCCTCCAATGAATTTCAGCTGGTTGGATACACTGTGCAACACCCGTCGTGCAAACCCCAGAGAACAAACATTGCAAACAATTTTTTTTTTAAATAATACAAAGTAAACATATAACGAAACATTATAACATATTTACATTGCACATTAACATCATAATGTCAAGTCCTCTAGGGCACGTGAGGCCACATCACATAACAAACTCATAACGAAAAGATAAAAGTTAAAACTAAATAACTTATCCAATTTCCATCCATCATACATTACAATATCCATTTACAGAAGTACATCCATGTAACTATAAATAAGAGTGTAATTACATTACAAAGTACAACCATATTAAATCTCATCAAATGACTGGTTACAAAGGTACATAATTGATACATCATCATTTAAAATATTACATTACATGTTCTCAATAAATGAATTACAATAAATCTCCCATACATATGGGATAATTACATAGTACAAATAATTGTCAAAATTACAAAGTGAACAACTGGTACAAGCTCCAATTGAAGAATTTTGAGAAGAATGAACGTTGATGGGGAACCCAACGGGTGTGGAGCACGTTCCACCCAACCACGTGGGTTATGAATAACCCACCCCCCATGCTTAGAGGTGACAAGGAAGTAACCACGACCATGAATGTCATAAACCAACTCCAATAAAAGACAACATAGTACAATAATTCCAAATAAAACATCAAGGAGTACAAAGGAACATAAACGACAACATCCATGAGTCAACATAATGAACATAAAGCCATAAGTCTCATCACAAAAAATCAAGGAAATAAGAATTAACCAAGTAACCAAAGAAACAATCATAAAACATTTCCAAATGAATCTGAAACAACAATTAGAACACAATTCCAGAGGCAACAAAGCAACAAGGCATAAGGGTATCTAGTGGAGAGTGTCATCGCATAGCTTACATGGGTTATCCTGGCCCTTCCTCCAACCTGAGGCATCGGCCCCCATCTATGGTTATTATGCCCTTCCTCCTACTTGAGGCGTCGGCCCCATAGGGTATCTCATGCGGAGCCATTAACCTCTCATGAGGACGATGTTATGACTTTTCCGACCACAGTCTTCTCAGTCTACCATTAGTCTGTGATAGCCCTAATGCATAGACGAGGTATCCAATATTATCTTATGTGTTTTTACTACCCATCCCCCTAAGTTCTATTATTAGGTTTTCACTTGTTAAACTACTCTTACATGGGTTATCCTAAGCTCTTCCTCCTTTGAGGCGTCGGCCCCGATGAAGAGCTACTCTCCCTGAGACCCCCAAACATAACAAAACAAGCAAGGGTTGTACCTTATGGAATAAAGCATAGATTTCAAAGAAAAGATATGCAAGGCATTACCCATCTCACTATAACTCATAATCAAAATCTCAACAAAATTCGTACAACCCTTCAAAAATAATATAGCTAAAATCATGCAACAACAAGGGTACATTAATTGAGGATAAATATCCAATGATAAGAACATGCCTCTGGAAAACTAAGGTTTACAAAGGAAACTACTGGGTTCCCACATCAAAGAATCAAAACCATAATGTATTTATAAAATAACACAACTCAAACCAATAGAATACTTGCACAATGAAAGAAAACAATACTTTTAATCCTTTGCAAAAACTTCTACTTCCGCAATAAAGTTTAAAAATAAGAAATTCAAAAAATATTTTTTAACATGAATAAATAATTTACTTTTATTTTCCATTAACCCTCACAGTTCGATTCATCATTTCACCATTATAAAAGAAAACAGTATATTTAACAATTATATATTAAATCCCATACCTCACAATACTCAATATAACTTCGTCTACATATATATATACAATATATGTAAAACTATTTTTTTGTTTTTAATTAATTATTTACCAACAGTCCCAAATTTCAGAATAGAATTAGAACAATTACACAAATTTATATATATACATATATATATATACATATATATGAATAAATATATATGCATACATATATATATATATCGCATAAAAAATATACATAAAAAAACACAGTCATATTTATCATCTGTGCGCATGTAGTCCCAAAGGACTGTGCATAGCAGTCCAAAGGACTACTACGACAGTCCTTAAGGACTATGCCTAGTAGTCCTTAGGACTGTTGTGACAGTCCTGAGGGTTGCCGTGTGCGTAGAAAGGAGTTGGGGACGGGTACGGCTCAGGCTGACCCTCCCAACAAAATTTTGACCATTCAAATTTTTTTTGATACAATTTTTTTTTAAGAAAAAAAATACAGACCCAAACAATAATTCAAAAAATACATTTCACCTTACTTCAAAAATATACATATATATATACATATACGTATATACACGAATTTGTATATATGTATCAATATCTAGAATAAGATACAGAAGGAGAGAATAAATATATTCATATATATATATATATATATATATGCATATATAAATATATATTTCAAAATCCAAACCTATTATTTTTAGAGGGAAATAAATTTTCTAAAATTCAAATTATAGACATGTTGCTCATTTTCACAGACTCAACTAATAAATTTCTCCTAGCCAAATAGTAAAACGCAAAACATTTTCAGAAAACAAGTTTAATTTCTTCTGGGATTTCTAAAACCCTCACAAGAATTCCTTTCTTTCACAACAACATATGTATTTTTTTAATTTAATTTAATTTTCTTTTGAAACAAACAACTAAAGAAGGAGCAAATGGAACATGGAGTTTTGCACTGTTGGAAATCCAATGAAGCTTTGTTTGATCCAGATAGCCCTTCCAATCAGTCCCGTTCCTTCCTTTAGAACTTCTTGTCCTGATCTCCTTGCTCAAATTTCTAATCTAATATTCAATTCAAAAGAACCCCCCCAATCCTATGGAAGAAAATGAAACAATTTGCCAGAAAACTCTAGAAAATCCAATATTTCAGAATTATTATTTTAGTGCAACTTCTGTCCAAATCTTCTCGTGAATGAAAAACTCCCCATTTTGCAATTAAATAAAAATATCTCTTCTTTTTCGAAAGCTCTAAAAATCCATCTTAAAAGAAATTTTCTAATTTTAATCTCAACTTTTCAGCCAACACATAACAGTCATTGGTCCTTTTTATCTTTTCTTTTCTTTTATTGATTTCTTTTTCTATTTAATAGTTCTTTCTACTTTAATTTTGATTTTGCAAACTTTACTTGCAATTCACAAAATTTAATTTATTAA
Source organism: Sequoia sempervirens (assembly GCA_007258455.2). Lineage (NCBI taxonomy): Eukaryota > Viridiplantae > Streptophyta > Pinopsida > Cupressales > Cupressaceae > Sequoia > Sequoia sempervirens. The sequence continues at coordinate 6,825 of VDFB02161425.1, read as the reverse complement.
ATTACTTTATTTTATAATTATCCTCAACAATCTAATTTAATTAAATTAACAAGATACAAATTTAATATTTAATTAACATTTTAAATAAAACACATGACTTTTAATATAAAACTTTTATATTTTATTACAAATTATTCTAACACTATTATAAACATTTATTAGCATCATTTAATTAAATAAATATCATCATACAAAATACCAACGCAAAATACATACCAAAATACACTCACATATTACTATAATAAATTGCAAAATGACAAAAACAAAGATACACAATACCACTCAATCAGGACGGTTTGACAACATGGGACGGGGTGACTTCCTTGTCATCTCTGTTTCAACATCATGCTCATTGAGTAATTTGATGCTCACTTGTCCTGCCGGAGCAAGTGGAATCGAGACTTTTTACCTACAATCCCTACATCCAACAAGATCATGTACATGTATATATATATAATCAAAACATCACATTTTGAAAAGGAATTGCAACGTAGTAGAACACTCACAAACGAGTGGTGCTACACTGTCCTCTCACCAAAACTATACTATCAATTACAATATCAAATATGAAATAACATTTCTAAACTAACTGATCACATCATAACATGAGTGCTAATACACTACATCATAATATACTGAAATCAAATTAACATCACCAAACCAAATGTCATATCAAAATCCATGTCCTCAAATAAAGTAGCATAATCCACAAACAGTCTAACTATCCAATCCACCAGACCAAACAATAAATAGTACCATCACAGTCTCAAAGTATCAAACCAAAGCATAGAAAATAATAAGTCCAAATAGAAAACATGAGGGGTATTACATCCTCCCCCCCATGAATCCGGCTTACTCCTAGAAGCCAATAAAGAAGTAAGGGTAGGATTCCTTGATACGGGAGGCGTCCTCCCATGTCATTGAAGTCTCATCATTGGGATCCCACTAGACCCGCACCTGCTCAATATCCCTGCCTCTGAGAGCGAGTCTCCTGTGTTGCAGCACAACCACAGGATCTAGAGATAGTTGCTCATCCTCGACCTGTAGATAATTCCAATCAAGTATGTGAATACCATCAGAAAAATATGGTCTAAGGATTAAAACATGAAAAACATCGTGAATCTACGACAGACTGGGTGGCAAGGCCAAGTAGTAGGCAACAGGACCAATACGTTCTAACACCTCAAATAGCCCTACAAAGTAGGGCATAAGCTTAGAACCATTTCCATAACAAATAGGTCTCTATTGAGGATGAACTTAAAGAAACACTCGATCTCCAACTGCAAACTTTCGATCAACTTTGTGTGCATCAGCATACTTCTTCTTGTCTTGAGCCGCTACAAGATGCTCTCGGATGTAAGCTACCTACTACTCCATATCTCAAAGCATTTCGGGTCCAAGAAGAACCTTGTCCTCCCATCGATCCCAGCTCAAAGGGGTACAACAAGGATGACCATACAAAGCCTGAAATGGAGCCATGCCAATCGAACTATGATAACCATTGTTATAGACAAACTTGACCAAGTGCAGATAATCTTCCCAACGATATTGTTGGTCCATGACATACGTGCAGAGCACATCCTCAATCACCTGATTGACTCTCTCAGTCTGACCATCTGTCTCAGGATGGTAGGCACAACTAAAATTCAACATAGTCCCTAAGGACTACTACAAAGATGTCCATAACGCGGATGTGAATACCAGATCTCTGTCAGAAATAATTCTGCATGGTATCCCATGCAATCGAATAATGTCTCCCATGAACACCCTAGTCACCACATAAGTAGTATAGGAAGATCAGATAAGAGAGAAATGGGCTACCTTGGTCAACCTATCAACAGTGACCATGATAGCGTTGTGCCGCCTTGAAGACATAGGCAAGCCAACAATGAAATCCATAGCAATAATGTCCCACTTCCACTCAAGAACAAGATGAGGCTGCAACAAACTTGTCGAATGATGATGCTCAACCTTAACCCTCTGATATTCTAGACACCTAGCCACAAAATCAGTGATGTCATGATTTAATCCTACCCAAAAATATAGCGAGCGAAGATCAGCAACATACGATTTTAAATGCTTTCCGGGTAATGTGAATAAAGGCACGATGAAAAAGCTTTAGTCAAGATTAGGGTGCAAAGACCCTCTACATAAGGTACATACATTCTTCCTGCATAATGCAAAACACCATCTGAGTCCAAAGAGTATCCAGAAAATTTACCTTCCAACGCTCTGCCTAACTCAATCTCCGATTTCACCGCTTGATACCAATTATCTGAAGAAAGAGCTACGAGGATCTAACTCTTCAAATCAACCTCAAGAGCCATAGCAGAAATATCATGCTTATGTCAACTCAACGCATCTGCTACCACATTCTATTTTCCCTGAATATACTTCACTTCAAAATCATATTCGCATAAGAATTCCATCCACCTTCTTTGCCTTGCATTCAAGTTCATCTATGTGAAGATGTATTGCAAACTATGGTGATTTGTATGCAACTCGAATTGATGCCCAAGGAGAAAGGGTTGCCATCTTACCAAGGCATGAACAATTGCGGCTAACTCCAAATCATGTGTGGGGTAATTAAGTTCATGATCCTTAATTTTTTGTGATTCATAAGCAATCACTCACCCTTCTTTCATCAACACGGCCCCTAATCCTTCCAAAGAAGCATCCGTACAAACAACAAAGTCACATGTCGGATCTGGTACTGCTAGGATTGGAGCACTAGTCAGCTTTTCCTTAAGAGTCTGGAAAGCTAACTGACATTGATCGGACCAAAGAAACTTCTTTCCCTTCCTCTAGAGAGAGGTGATAGGATGTGCCATCCTAGAAAAGCCTTGGATGAACCGCCAATAATAGCCTACAAGTCCCATGAAATTGCAAATTTTTGAGACATTTGTGGGTGCGGGCCAATCCTCAATGGCCTGAATCTTTGTAGGATCAACTGAAAATCCCTCACCTAAAATCACATGGCCCAAATATTGAACTTCAGTCTTATAAAAGTCACACTTTGCCAAGTTGGCAAACAATTGATTGTCCCTTAAGCATTGTAACACCTTCTTTAGATGTTCCTCATGTTCCTCCATAGACCTAGAATAAATCAGAATGTCATCGAGAAACAAAAGGATGAATCTATCCAAGTACGTTTGGAACACTCCATTCATTCAGCTCATAAAGACTGAAGGTGCATTCGTTAACCCAAATGAAATCACAGTGAACTCGTAATATTTGTATCGAGTACGAAATGTTGTTTTATGAATATATGCATCCACAATCCGCAACTGATGATATCCTGATTTGAGATCAATCTTAGAAAACACCTTCACCCTTTTATTTGATCAAAAAGATCATCAATTCTGGGCAAGGGGTATCGATTCTTCATCGTTACTTTGTTCAACTGTCTGTAATCAATACACAAGCATAGAGAACCATCCTTCTTCTTTACAAATATCATAGGTGCTCCCCAGGGGGAAACACTTGGGTGGATAAACCCCTTAACCAACAACTCTTCCAACTGCAGATGGAGTTCTTGAAGTTCCTGTGTTGTCATCTGATATGGAGCTCGAGATATTGGCTCAGCTCCAGGTACTAGATCAATCTTGAAATCTATATCTCGCTTAGGCAGCATACCAAGTATCTCTTTCGAAAACACATCAGAAAACTCCTTAAGGAGAGGGTACTCATCCAATGACACCCCTCAAATTTCCTCTGACTCTAGATCACTCATAGATATTGAAAAAAGCTGAAAACCTTGTCAGAAGTATCTTTTAAGTTGCATGGAAGAGATCATTCACAATGAAATGGGTTTTTGAACACCCACGATCTCCACTTCCTTTTCAAAATCATCAATGCACCGCACTGCTTTACGGCGACAATCAATTATAGCATGGTGTGCACTTAACCAATCCATGCCCAAGACAACATCATATGAGCCAAGTGGTAGGATTCTGAGGTTCACTTTAGTTGTCAAATCCCCTATATTCAAACTACAACCCTACACCAGCTTCTCTACAACAAGCTTTGACCCTGAGGAAAATTCAACCTGCCATTTAATGCCTTGACTAGTTGCCACCAGTTTACATCACTCAACTATTGAAGGAGATCTAAAAGAATCAGATGCACCAGAATCAAAGAGTATAGAAATGTTAGTGTTATGCAACACACCTGATGTCTCGATGATGGTGCTCTGGTGGTCTGTCTGTTGATTATCCATTGTAGCAAAGACACGGTGATATCTCCTTGCATCACCTACTCTCGGCTTTGATCCAGCTGGCCTCTGATTAAATCCTGAGGTACTCTTCTAAGGACACAATCTAGCGATATGCCCTTGTTTCCCACAAGAGTAGCATCCAATACCTCTGCCAAATCCTCTGCCCCCTAATGGAGTATTTGACTATTGAAATCTTCCTCAACTCAGCGCTGATTGAAAACTAGGTGCAGGCTACACAAAACACTCCTGATGAGCTCGACTCTTGTTCTGATCCCTACGAAACTGAGAATTACCACCCTGCTGAGATTGAAAGTTCTTTTGCCTCGACTACTGATGCTGAGGCTGCTATTGTTGGCCCCCTTTCGAGGGTGGATACCTATTCCTAGAAGATCCTGCACCCTATGATTGACCTCCATGAGTGCTAAAACCAAGTGTAGGTGCACTACCAATCTATACTCCAATGTGACCACCCAAGGTCATGGCCAAATTTTCCTCTACCAAACGAGCCTTTTCAACTACCATTTCCATCATCTTTGGTTTAAAGACTTGTACGCCACCACTAATGCAGGCATTTAAGCCCCGAACAAAATGTTGCACCAGCATCCCTTCATCATGGATGATCCCTGCATACTGCTTCAATTCATAGAAGCGTCGCTCATACTGTTCCACAGACATCAACAACTACTTAAGGTCATGAAACTCATCAGCCCTGTGTTGCCTCCAATGATCTGAAAGGAAGCGAGCCCTGATCCTGTCTAGAAATAATTCTCATGTGACCATGCTAGTATCTAGATGTAACTTTTGTTCTTCTAGCCACCACCAAATAGATGTGAAACCTCGCAGATGCATAACTGTGCATCGAGCTTTGGTATTGCTACCATAGGGGTACATCGCGAAGCAATGATCCAAATCTATTAGCCATGTTTCATCTTCCAGTCCTCCTCTAGAACCATCGAATGTCGGTGGGTGAGCTCTCATCAAATCTCTCATATGGCCTACCATCACTACATCCTGCTTTGTAGTTATCTCTCTCCGCCTTGGCGACCTTTCCCTTTCTCTCTCGACCTATGGCTCCTCCTCTGGCCTGGGTCCCAACCAATCAAGAATTTGTCCAAGAATGTGTTGCAACTGACCGTCTAATCTAGGTTGTCCCAAGTTCTGACCACCTGAAGGATTGTTGTGAAGACTCTGTTGTTCCTCATGCTCAAAACCATGGGAACTAGGAACTGAGGGACTTTTCCAGTTTGCTCTATGACCAGCACCATGACCTCTTGCTTGACCACGTCCTCTACCTTGAGGCATATTTCTGCGCAACAAGATAAAGGTACAAGTGAGCTCAAGATTCAAATGCAAGGTTGTGTAATGGACTTAACTACCTAAAGACCCCAGCATTTGCAAACCTTGGCGCTGATACCAAGTTGTAAATCTCATCGTGCAAACCCCAGAGAACAAACATTGCAAACAATTTTTTTTAAAATAATACAAAGTAAACATATAACGAAACATTATAACATATTTACATTGCACATTAACATCATAATGTCAAGTCCTCTGGGGCACGCGAGGCCACATCACATAAAAAAATCATAATGAAAAGATAAAAGTTAAAACTAAATAACTTATCCAATTTCCATCCATCATACATTACAATATCCATTTACAGAAGTACATCCATGTAACTATAAATAAGAGTATAATTACATTACAAATTACAACCATATTAAATCTCATCAAATGAATGGTTACAAAGGTACATAATTGATACATCATCATTTAAAACATTACATTACATGTTCTCAATAAATGAATTACAATAAATCTCCCATACATGTGGGATAATTACATAGTACAAATAATTGTCAAAATTACAAAGTGAACAACTGGTACAAGCTCCAATTGAAGAATGCTGAGAAGAATGAACGTTGATGGGGAACCCAACGGGTACGGAGCATGTTCCACCCAACCACGACCATGAATGTCATAAACCAACTCCAATAAAAGACAACATAGTACAATAATTCCAAATATAACATCAAGGAATACAAAGGAACATAAACGACAACATCCATGAGTCAACATAATGAACATAAAGCCATAAGTCTCATCACAACAAAGCAAGGCAATAAGAATTAACCAAGTAACCAAAGAAACAATCATAAAACATTTCTGAATAAATCTGAAACAACAATTAGAACACAATTCCAGAGGCAACAAAGCAACAAGGAATAAGAGTATCTAGTGGAGAGTGTCATCACATAGCTTACATGGGTTATCCTGGCCCTTCCTCCAACCTGAGGCATCGACCCCCATCTATGGTTATCCTGGCCCTTCCTCCTACTTGAGGCGTCAGCCCCATAGGGTAGCTCATGCGGAGCCGTTAACCTCTCATGAGAACGAGGTTACGACTTTGTCGACCACGTCCTTCTCAGTCTACCATTAGTCTACGATAGCCCTAATGCATAGATGAGGTATCCAATATTATCTTATGTGCTTTTACTACCCATCCCCCTCAGTTCTATTATTAGGTTTTCACTTGTTAAACTACTCTTACATGGGTTATCCTGAGCTCTTCCTCCTTTTGAGGCGCTAACCCCCACAAAGAGCCACTC